>CM060614.1:994674-1062174 GCA_030578255.1 Tiaroga cobitis | reverse complement strand
GCCATCTTCAGGACGCTCGGCAGAACAACAAGAACAGCGCTGGGCAATGCGCTCATCAATATTGTGTCTGGGAAATAATTGTTCCTTTTTTTTATCGTTTATGTTAAAAAAAATGTTTGCATACACATTGTATTTTTTTTTAATCATATTTCATCCATCAATCAGGCTTTTATGATAATAGTGAAAATATGAAGGAAAAAAAACATCATCATTATTATTATTATTATAATCAATAATTTATCATTATTATAATCAATATTATTCAAAGGCCCAAAATGAGCAAATATAAGCAGTTTGCTGCAGCTGTTTGATATTTATATGAAACTCTGATGTTTGTGATGTAAATCAGTGAGATCTTTATAACAGTATATAGCAGATACGTGCATTTAAATATCAGCCGATGTCTTAGTAAGAGGATTTATTAAATCAGTACAGAGTTCATAGCAAATATAAATGCATAATGCACGAGGACATTTTATTATTTACACTAAATGATTTTTAGTCACTAAAAAAAGTCTAAACTATCAGAAGGCATGTGGGAGATTGTGTAAAAAAGGTTTTCAGCAACTTAGAAAGCCATATATCAATACAGTAGGCTTTATAGGTTTAACATTTTTAGTAAGCATTCTTTTTATAAAATCAATGATGCACTTGAGGCTGAATTGTTGCACTTATTTTGTTCTTGCAGAAACGCTGTGAAACGTCTTTGCAGTGCAGTGAAATCAGAAACTGATAGTGATTTAGTTGAGCTGCAGTGACTCTGTGAACAACGCTCAATGACAGTGCGACTCGCGCCGTCGAAGTGTTTTGCTCGTGTGCGAGTGGAAATGATTACTGTCATACCAGTGTGTGGAAAAGAGGCCATTAAGACCATGCTGAACCAACAAGAGCAAAAAGTGCTGACGGTGGGAGACGACATGCATGGAAATATAACAGAACTAAAAACAGACTCACTAGGCTTTCCTTTCCTCAGATTTTCAGTCGTTGGCTACTAAGCAATTCATTACTAATGACTTAAAGGGTTGGTACAGACCTTAACTACTCTTTAAATCGGATTCAAAAACACCTTTAGCACTGCGCATATCCAGCCGTTATCTTTAGAATAAATGCAAACGAATATGTGAATCAGATTGCAAGTTTAGGGAACATATAAACCGTATTTCCAGAATCAGACTGACGACAATCAGCACAAAACGTGGAATACAAAACAACACGTCTTGATCATGAAACCGTTCTTGAACACATTGCTGGGTTTCAAATTAATGTTACTACACATAATAATTTAATATAGGGCTGTTACACAATTAATCGTGCTTAGTCGCATCCAAAATAAGTTTGTTTACATAATGTGTGTGTGTGTACTGTGTATAATTAGTTTGTACGTAAATACACACACATGCATGTATACATTTAAGAAAAATATGTTGTTTATATATAAAATATGTATATTTAATTATAATATAAATATATATACATGCAAATATTTCTTAAATGTATACATGCATGTGTGTGTGTATTTATGTATACAAAATAATTATACACAGTACACACACACACATATGAAAACAAACTTATTTTAGATGCGATTGATCGTTTTACAGTTCTAATTTAATGAACAATTTATATGCATTTGTGCATCATAAACGAGACCTATTAACTTTTTACCTATTAACTAACTATTTACTGTCTGAATTATCAGCAATTGATTGAAATTAACAAAGGGACATATTTTAGCATTATAATTCAATTCAATTCAATTCAATTCAAATTTATTCACAATACATATTGTTTCAAAGCAGCTTTACAGAAAGTGTATTTTCTGTACATTATAAATTACTATACATTAACATTATAAAGAGTTCAAATCAGACTACATACTGGACATAATTCACAATCTCAATATACATAACCTGTCCCTCAACATGCATGCAAATAGGAAACACGCTTATAGTAAATAGACTTACAACAGATGCATTTCATGCAAAACAGGCCATACTAACTGTAAATAAAGGTTTGGCACAGTCAAAGCCCACAGACAGGCATCATGTGACAGGATGATCTAAGATGACGTCACGATCAGTCACAAAAACAGATTGAGGGGAAAGTATAAAGACAGATGCTATTCAATTCACTGCTATCGGGACAAACATGCAATTAAAAACTAAACTAAAACCTTTCTAAATGAAGGTTTCAGTCCCTCTACACCCACTGAGACGACCGACGTCCAACCAAAACAAATGAGCTGAACTGAGCATGAGCATGAAGACAAGCAAACCAAGGAATGAATCAAATAATGGAGTGACACCCGGAAGTAAACTGGGGCGGCGGTTTCTTACCAGGAGTCTGAGACCCTTGGCCTTCCTGCTGTCCGTTCTTGACAACTGTATCTGGATCTGTTCACACACACACACACACACACACACACACTCAACAATTAGCGCCGTCTGTATGGGAAACTCCTCAAAAGCCGACGGCATATTCCTGACAAACACACAATCTGCTCAATGCAAACAAACTCCTGCAATCAAACAGACAGACGCTCACACAGGCCAATAAACCCAGAGGAAGAGCAGAAACACAATGAACATCACCGGTTACTGAACAAGGAGAGCAATTAATCGGATTTCTAATCACGATTACGATTACGTAATCGTTCAAAGCCGCGATTACAAAAAAAGTCCACTTCCATTATTCTGTGCTTAAAGGGATAGTTCACTTTGAAATTAATTTTTGGGATGTTTTAGCTTACCTCAAGGGCATCCAAGATGTAGGTGTCTTTGTTTCCGCGGTAGTTTCGATTTTGATATGTTTAGGTCAAACCGTGCTTGTCTGTCAGTCATATAATGCAGGTCTATAGGGTCCTCCTCAAAGAGCATGCACAGAGAAGTCCTAATTAAACATTTAACGACTCGTAAATGTAAGCACACATTGATGGCCTAAGACACGAAACGAGCGGTTTGTGTGAGAAAACGAGCAGTATTTATATCGTTTTTACCTCTTGTAAACACAGCCACGACCAAGTGATCTGAGGGCGCGGGCGCGTCGGTCTGTGCAAGCGCCGGAAGTGATCTAAATATGGTTGTGAAAAAAATTCAACGTTGTCTGTTGCTATATCGAAATCGTCTTCCATTGCGATTTCCTGTATATCTAAATATGTTTAGATCTTCACAGTGAAAGGTAACACATCCGAAATCTCTGTGTAAACAATGAGTGACGTACACGCGCGAGAGATCACTTCCGTCGCTTGCACAGACCGAAGCGCCCGCGCCCTCAGATCACTTGGTCGTGGCTGTGTTTACAAGAGGTAAAAACGATATAAATACTGCTCGTTTTCTCACACAAACCGCTCGTTTCGTGTCTTAGGCCATCAATGTGTGCTTACATTTACGACTCATTAAATGATGTTTAATTAGGACTTCTCTGTGCATGCTCTTTGAGCTGGTGACCATAGACCTGCATTATATGACTGACAGACAAGCACGGTTTGACCTAAACATATCAAAATCGAAACTACCGCGGAAACAAAGACACCTACATCTTGGATGCTCTTGAGGTAAGCTAAAACATCCCAAAAATTAATTTCAAAGTGAACTATCCCTTTAAGAGGTGTGTTTAGAGCGTGTTACGCTGTGAGAGGCGAATCATGACTGCAGAGAACCCAGAGCAATAGGAACTACCAGTGATGTTAGTGTACGCTGAAATAAAGAGTCTCCTAACTCAGAAAAGCAGACTTCCCTGTCCCGTTAGCTGCTATACTGCGGTAGTAGCACGCACACTTCAATTGCACTATATATAAAGCGCAAAAGAAACTACGAGCATAAAACGCCGTTACGTTGCAAATAAGTAAGTCACGAAATAAAAGTAAAACACTAATAAATCACGTTACTGGTACGTCATGTGTTCGCTGAGAGGATTTGTATGATGTTCATTCTGTTCATCAGGAGCAGTTTCCATGATTCAGTAACAGTTCTTGTTAGTCACTTTATTTCCACTGTGTTATTTTGTATATTTTTAAATGACTGTGGTGCTCATACCAACATCGTATTAACAAAAACTACTTATTTATAAGCCTATATATATATATACATATATATGGTCCCATGGCCAAATTAGTTGGGAACCACTGGTATAAAGCTATTAAAAACATCACTCAATGTAAATTGATGAATCATAATTAATAAATCACAATTTCAAGGGAATAATCGACAATTATGATTTTTGACATAATCGTGCAGCCCTAAAGGGGCGGTTCAGAAACGTGTTGACGCATGCCTGATGTTCGGACCGGTTAACCTTTTAAAGGGATAGTTCACCCAAAAATGAAAATTAGCCCATGATTTACTCATCCTGAAATCATCCTAGGTGTGTATCAGTGTATGACATTCTTCTCTCAGACGAATACAATCAGTTCTATTAAAAAATGTCCTGGCTCTTCAAAGCTTTATAATGGTATAATGGCAGTGAATGAGTGTATGTCTTTGGAAGTCCATCAAAGTGCATCTATCCATCATACAAGTTAATCTATCCATCATCAGTACCCAGCCCTAGGACAGATGCACTTTTATGATGGACAGATGCACTTTTATGATGGACAGATGCACTTTAATGATGGACAGATGCACTTTTATGATGGATAGATGCACTTTTATGATGGATAGATGCACTTTTATGATGGATAGATGCACTTTGATGGACTTCCAAAGACATACACTAATCCACTGCCATTATAAAGCTTGGAAGAGCCAGGACATTTTTTAATAGGACTGATTGTGTTCGTCTGAAAGTAGAATGTCATATACACCTAGGATGACTTGAGGGAGAATAAATCATGGGCTAATTTTCATTTTTAGGTGAACTATCCCTTTGATTCATCCACAGCTGAGACTCACCCTTCCCATCAGTGTCCAGGAGTGGGATGAAGTCGGTCTTGCCCACGGTCTCTCCAACCTGATCCTCGAAGGCCTCGGCCTCCAGCGTGGAGATGAAGTCTCTCTCCACCGCGTTCTCCACGTCAGGCTGAGGAACGCTGTCGCTCAGAGCATCGGTCAAGCTCAGATCCGCCATCACTTTACTGCCAAAGAAAGACATTGGGGTTTAATATCACAACAATAACCTAACCCCACATATTAGGGGTGTAACGATACCCTCATGTCACGATTCGATACAGATCACGATACGATATAATTGCGATACTCCAAAACATATGATAAAAGGTTAAGAAAGTATACTATCGATTAAAATGCTAAATTTGATTTATTACATTGTGTGTGTAAATGAATAGCCTTGGTGCTGAAACCCAAAGCACAGGACAATAGAGACACCAGAATAACAATATTCATGATTCTGAAGCTGAAAACACAGATTTATTTTAGATGAATATGCTTGCACTCTTTCACTGACATATATATATATATATATATATATATATATATATATATATATATATATATATATATATATATATATATATATATATATATATATAAAATAATGTAGGCCATTTTTTACAGGTAACATCAGACATTTGGCATTATCAGGAGCCATAAATATTCCCCCATTGCATTATTATACATTATATATAGTAGATTGATGTTGTACGAACACTAAAATTCTTATAACTATGTATTTTATTCATTTTAACTCTTTTATAATAACTCTAAAGACTTTTTTCATGCACAGTCATTCTCATTTTGGGTGAATTATACACAATACCGTCTCACTATCCATGATACATATTGTTGCATTTTTGTATTGCGATACGATATACTGTTACACCCGTACCACATAGGCTCATTAACACTGTATGTATTGCCAAAAACATGTGTAGGAAAAGCTTTCAATCACACACACTGTTATAATGATGTCATAATATGACGCCGCTTCTTGACATCATCAGCAGTGAGATGTTGGATGATTTCAGACACACGTGTGATCGAGTCAACACGACCAAAATCAGAAGAAATCAAAGCAGAAAACAAGACAGTCTTCAGGGTGAAACGCACCTAAATCTGCTCATTTCCTTCTTCAACTCCGTTTGTTTTAAAGCCTCGGTTTCATGAGTGTGTGTGAGTGTGAGAGTCTGCTGATAATCATAATGTGTGTGTCCTTCTGTGCTGTGTAATCTCAAGACTTTGAGTCTGTGTTTTCCTAAATCACAGAGATTAAAGATGTGGCAGCGGTGTAACGCAGCAGGATTACAGCTGTGGGATCACACACTCTCACACTCACTCTCGCACACACTCTCGCACACACTCTCGCACACACTCCCGCACACACTCCCGCACACACTCCCGCACACACTCCCGCACACACTCCCGCACACACTCCCGCACACACTCCCGCACACACTCCCGCACACACTCCCGCACACACTCCCGCACACACTCTCTCTCTCTCTCACACACTCTCTATCACACACTCTCTCTCTCACACACTCTCTCACGCACGCACTCTCACACACGCACTCTCTCACACGCACTCTCACACACGCACGCTCTCTCACACGCACTCTCACACGCACTCTCACACGCACTCTCACACGCACTCTCACACACGCACTCTCACACACGCACTCAAGCACACACTCAAGCACACACACTCTCTCTCTCTCACACACTCTCTATCACACACTCTCTCTCACACGCTCTCTCTCACACACGCACTCTCTCACGCTCACTCTCTCACGCACGCTCTCTCACACGCACTCTCACACACGCACTCTCACACACGCACTCTCACACACGCACTCTCACACACGCACTCTCACACACGCACTCTCACACACGCACTCTCACACACGCACTCTCACACACGCACTCTCACACACGCACTCTCACACACGCACTCTCACACACGCACTCTCACACACGCACTCTCACACACGCACTCTCTCACACACACTCAAGCACACACTCAAGCACACACACTCTCTCTCTCTCACACACTCTCTATCACACACTCTCTCTCACACACTCTCTCTCTCACACGCTCTCTCTCACACACGCACTCTCTCACGCTCACTCTCTCACGCACGCTCTCTCACGCACGCACTCTCACACACGCACTCTCTCACGCTCACTCTCTCACGCACGCACTCTCACACACGCACTCTCACACACGCACTCTCACACACGCACTCTCACACACGCACTCTCACACACGCACTCTCACACACGCACTCTCACACACGCACTCTCACACACGCACTCTCACACACGCACTCTCACACACGCACTCTCACACACGCACTCTCACACACGCACTCACACACGCACTCTCACACACGCACTCTCACACACGCACTCTCACACACGCACTCTCACACACGCACTCTCTCACGCTCACTCTCTCACGCTCTCACACGCACTCTCACACACGCACTCTCTCACGCTCACTCTCTCACGCTCTCACACGCACTCTCACACACGCACTCTCTCACGCTCACTCTCTCACGCTCTCACACGCACTCTCACACACGCACTCTCACACACGCACTCTCACACACGCACTCTCACACACGCACTCTCTCACGCTCACTCTCTCACGCTCTCACACGCACTCTCACACACGCACTCTCTCACGCTCACTCTCTCACGCTCTCACACGCACTCTCACACACGCACTCTCTCACGCTCACTCTCTCACGCTCTCACACGCACTCTCACACACGCACTCTCACACACGCACTCTCACGCACGCACTCTCTCACGCGCGCACTCTCACGCGCGCACTCTCACGCACGCACTCTCACGCACGCACTCTCACGCACGCACTCTCACGCACGCACTCTCACGCACGCACTCTCACGCACGCACTCTCTCACGCACGCACTCTCACGCACGCACTCTCTCACGCACGCACTCTCACGCACGCACTCTCTCACGCACGCACTCTCTCACGCACGCACTCTCTCACGCACGCACTCTCACGCACGCACTCTCACGCACGCACTCTCACGCACGCACTCTCTCACGCACGCACTCTCACGCACGCACTCTCTCACGCACGCACTCTCACGCACGCACTCTCTCACGCACGCACTCTCACGCACGCACTCTCTCACGCACGCACTCTCACGCACGCACTCTCTCACGCACGCACTCTCTCACGCACGCACTCTCACGCACGCACTCTCACGCACGCACTCTCACGCACGCACTCTCACGCACGCACTCTCTCACGCACGCACTCTCACGCACGCACTCTCACGCACGCACTCTCACGCACGCACTCTCACGCACGCACTCTCTCACGCACGCACTCTCACGCACGCACTCTCTCACGCACGCACTCTCACGCACGCACTCTCTCACGCACGCACTCTCTCACGCACGCACTCTCTCACGCACGCACTCTCTCACGCACGCACTCTCACGCACGCACTCTCACGCACGCACTCTCTCACGCACGCACTCTCACGCACGCACTCTCACGCACGCACTCTCACGCACGCACTCTCTCACGCACGCACTCTCTCACGCACGCACTCTCACGCACGCACTCTCTCACGCACGCACTCTCACGCACGCACTCTCACGCACGCACTCTCACGCACGCACTCTCTCACGCACGCACTCTCACGCACGCACTCTCTCACGCACGCACTCTCTCACGCACGCACTCTCTCACGCACGCACTCTCACGCACGCACTCTCACGCACGCACTCTCTCACGCACGCACTCTCTCACGCACGCACTCTCTCACGCACGCACTCTCTCACGCACGCACTCTCACGCACGCACTCTCACGCACGCACTCTCACGCACGCACTCTCACGCACGCACTCTCACGCACGCACTCTCACGCACGCACTCTCTCACGCACGCACTCTCTCACGCACGCACTCTCTCACGCACGCACTCTCACGCACGCACTCTCACGCACGCACTCTCTCACGCACGCACTCTCACGCACGCACTCTCTCACGCACGCACTCTCACGCACGCACTCTCTCACGCACGCACTCTCTCACGCACGCACGCTCACGCACGCACTCTCACGCACGCACTCTCACGCACGCACTCTCACGCACGCACTCTCACGCACGCACTCTCACGCACGCACTCTCACGCACGCACTCTCACGCACGCACTCTCTCACGCACGCACTCTCACGCACGCACTCTCTCACGCACGCACTCTCTCACGCACGCACTCTCACGCACGCACTCTCTCACGCACGCACTCTCACGCACGCACTCTCACGCACGCACTCTCACGCACGCACTCTCACGCACGCACTCTCACGCACGCACTCTCTCACGCACGCACTCTCTCACGCACGCACTCTCACGCACGCACTCTCACGCACGCACTCTCACGCACGCACTCTCACGCACGCACTCTCTCACGCACGCACTCTCACGCACGCACTCTCTCACGCACGCACTCTCACGCACGCACTCTCTCACGCACGCACTCTCTCACGCACGCACGCTCACGCACGCACTCTCACGCACGCACTCTCACGCACGCACTCTCACGCACGCACTCTCACGCACGCACTCTCACGCACGCACTCTCACGCACGCACTCTCACGCACGCACTCTCACGCACGCACTCTCACGCACGCACTCTCACGCACGCACTCTCTCACGCACGCACTCTCACGCACGCACTCTCACGCACGCACTCTCACGCACGCACTCTCACGCACGCACTCTCACGCACGCACTCTCTCACGCACGCACTCTCTCACGCACGCACTCTCTCACGCACGCACTCTCACGCACGCACTCTCACGCACGCACTCTCACGCACGCACTCTCACGCACGCACTCTCACGCACGCACTCTCACGCACGCACTCTCACGCACGCACTCTCACGCACGCACTCTCACGCACGCACTCTCACACACGCACTCTCACGCACGCACTCTCACGCACGCACTCTCACGCACGCACTCTCACGCACGCACTCTCACGCACGCACTCTCACGCACGTTCTTATAACCAGGAAATAACGTTAATACAACGTTTATATAACGGGAGAATTGAACGTTCTTATAACCAAGAAATAGCGTTAATACAACGTATAAAAAATGGACGTTTTGAAATTCCCTAGAACATTCAGAAATAACGTTTTTATAACTTAATGGGAACGTTCTGAAAACGTTCTTATAACCTAAAATTGTTAGCTGGGGAAGAGGAGAGATTCGCGATTGCACTGAACACGTTTTAAGTGCAGGCATATTCCCTGAGCGAGCCCAGAGAAAATTCTTACAAGAGAAGTGTATCTGAGAGCGCGCGCCCAGTTCCCGCGCGCGAGCAGAGAGATTCGCGCTCGGCACATTATATTCCGCGCGTGCGCAGAGAGATTCACGCTCACGCATTATATTAATGTACTTTCGCGCTACAATAATGCGCTCTCGACATTTGACAGGATAATAACGGCATATGCAACAGCGAATCGATTAAATCGATTAAAATCGATTTCTGAAAGAGTTGGCAACGAATTACATAACCGATTCGTTGCATCGCGCGACGCGGAAATGTTTGAGTATAAAAAAAATTGGAGTTGAGCGCGGAGCACTGTCGCTCAATTGCGGAGCGAGCGCGAGAGAGACCGAGTGTGTCCGAGATCGCGCGCGCGAGAGAGAGAGAGAGAGACAGTGTGTCCGAGATCGCGCGCGCGAGAGAGAGAGAGAGACCGAGTGTGTCCGAGATCGCGCGCGCGAGAGAGAGAGAGAGAGAGAGAGACAGTGTGTCCGAGATCGCGCGCGCGAGAGAGAGAGACCGAGTTTGTCTGAGCATTAGTAATTTGGTACATACTACATAGTAATATATAATTAGGCCTACTATATAAGATATAAATAAAAACAACAATTCAATTCTTACCACTGAATTAGCAGACTGTGATTTGAATCATAGACAGACGATGAAAACACTTTCTTGTCTGTCCAAATAGCCTACCACTACAAGGGCAAGGGGATATTTTTCCCACAATTTGCAGCACTGAATTTGTCAATCTTTACTCTAATGACTCAGAGAAACACTATATGCTCAGAAAGGATGAGCTGCAAAATACCTTACACACCATAGGAGATGGTCAATCCATTGTATTTGTTTTTTAATATTATTTAATATTGTATTTATATTTTATATACATTGTATTTATAATTAATATTAGGATAGACTAGAGATATTATCTTCTCTTATAATTATTATTATTGCTATTATTATTACCTATTATAGGTAATATGATAATAGGTGCATTTGGTTGTTAAAAAAATGTCAAACGTTTTGTTAAAGATTATAACATCTTTGACAAAAACAAAACACAAGTTTGTGAGTGTGTGCATCTGTGAGTGTGAGAGTTTGTGAGTGTGTGCATCTGTGAGTGTGAGAGTTTGTGAGTGTGTGCTAGTGTGGCGTAGAGAACAAGTTCTGACGTTCAAACAAATCCTGTTAAGCTTTCTGATTTGTATTTTTCTATATTTTTTATCAATTATTTATTGTTCTGACAGCAGCTCACTTTATTTTTAAAAAGCCTATTTATATTATTTGGCAGATGTAAAGCATACATGTGTATGTTTTTTGTTAGTCCATTTTTTTGTACTGGATTTTTTTTCACGGTGAATTTGCACTGTCAGTTCTGTTTTTTAATAAAGGATTGGAAATGAATGCTTTTTTTTTTTTATCCAATTCATCGATTAATCGGAAAAATAATCGACAGATTAATCGATTATTAAAGCACACACTCAAGCACACACACACACACACACAAAAAATAAGGCCCAAAATAAAAAGGCAGAGTGAATGTTCCAGGAGAGGAAGAGAGGGCTTTCAGACAGGAAGTGGGTGTGTATAATATTAGGTGGCACTTGTGAGCTGAACTTCCTCTGTGCACTCAGGCATGCAATGCGACTCAAGAACTTCATGAGGTCATTTCATCTGGAGCTTTACTGTGGTGAGGTGACATCATCATCATCATAATCATAATCATGAGCAACAGCAATCAGACCTTGAAACCAGCGAGACGAACGAAGCCGAAACCGCCTCAGTTTCTCCAGAGGTCTCGGTGCATTCATTATGATTATTATCCTTATTATCAATCAATTTATTTATTAAACATCATATTACTGTTCTTTAATGCATAATAAAAGTAATTTCCCGCTTATAAAAAGTTGGACTGGTATTCCCAAGAACATTCATGTAGCAATTAATCACATTTAAATAAAAAATAAATGAAATTAATAATAATAATAAAATAACATTAAAAATCGAATTAAAATATGAAAAGAAAATGCAATTAAGAATAATAATAAAATATTAAAAATAAATTAAATGCATTAAAAAATAATAAAATCTAAAATTAACAAAATAATTGTAAAAATAATACATTTTAAATAAAATTATCATTATTAATAACCAATTTATTTATTAATAATCATATTACTGTTGCTTCCTGCTTAATAAAAATAAAAAAAGTAACCCAGAGTCGTGCATTTTACCTCATTTAAGAGTGTTTTGGGCCTGACAGGAGGATTATTGCTTCAGTTGCACATGACCTGGATTCTGCCGGATCCGAGCGCCAGCGGATCAGAGCAGCGAATCAGCAGCGAGCGTGTGTGTGAGACTTACAGCTCTGGCTTCACTTTCCCCCAAAGCTATGAACAATATCACATTATATGACACACTTGCTCTCCTCGACTGTCTCTCAGCAGGTCTCTGGAGTCACACACACACACACACTCGGGAGAAGCAACACACTAACTACCTGTTATGTGCTCAACAGCATGTCGGTGCATTAATATATAACGACTGGATGAAATATAAGCTGGATGATTGTCAACAGGTGAGTATTTCACTGTCAGGAAGCGTCATAATAACATGTTTCGCCAACAACAGCATAAAGAGGGAGAGATGACCTACAAAACGAGCAACATTCACTTCAACAGCCATTGTGGGAGTGTTTAATGTAGAATGAGGACTGATTGTTTCTAGAAAATTAACTAAAACTTTTTTATATATTCTGAACATGCATAAAGTTTTTCTTCAAGGAAAGTGTGCGGTTATTATAATGAGCTTCCAAGTCGATGGCCTAATTTATATTATTAAAGGTGCACTGTGTAACTTTTTGTTCAAAATGATCAATTTAAATAACGAATCAAGACATCAATCCTTCTTCCAAAACATGTTTTTTCTGACTCTGATTCACTGTCAGGTCTATTATAAGTGTTTATATTTTAGGCCTGCCGGGTGGTTTTGGCGGGAAACTGTACATCCATCACTCGCCTGTGTGTGTCTCGTCATATCTGTAAATAGAGAACAGTTGCTGGCTGATATGCAACATGTCTGGTGTGTGTGTGTGTGTGTGTGTGTGTGATTGTGAATTATGAATCAACAGCAGAGTAAGTGTTTTATTGAACAGATAAATTGCCATATGTCTCTCTCTAACAGAGTCCACTGTAACGCATTATCTGTTGTGAAGATCATTTCATTATGGTTAAATATAATTTCAAGACAGTATTGTGTCTACAGTATTAATGGGTAAAAGCTACAGTAACGTCTAAAGCTTGAGAACCTTTCTGGTTATAGTAGTGAATGTGTTATGAGCAGCAGGATCATCATATTCATCCACACAACCAAAAAAATGTTCTTCCACAAAATGCATGCAGATTTGTTCTTAACCACTAGAGGGCCAAACGTTACACAGTGTGTGTGTTATTTGGCCGTGCGAGGTCATTGACACAGTTAAGCCTGTTTTTTCTACTGCTCTACAAACAGAGTGCTGCACACACACACACACACACACACACAATCTTGAGCACACATGAGTTGAGATTGAATCATGGGTGTGTCAGGCACACACTATCTGATCTGATTTCACACACACTTTCACCCTTCAGTGACGACACGCGTGAGAATCAGGAAATAGAGATTCATACAAAACTCACTCCAGACACAGAGATAACTCAACTTAATCATAGTAGTAGTTCACATGACAAAATAACTAAATAAGACAACAAAAATGCAACACTGGCCACATTTATGTGCAACAAATGATCATGAACTCATGTTTAAAAGTTTATTTTGCCCTATGATTTCTAAGTGGAAAACTCCAGAACTCTGGAAGAATTTTTTTTTTTTTTTAACAGTATAATGGAGCGTCACTGAGTTTGGCATTTTTGGCCGAATGAATAAAAAGGCTTTACAATTAATCGAATAGCGATAACAAATAGTGTCTGTGAATATTACGGCTTTATGAATTAAAAAGTTGTATGACTTCAAATGCATGCTTTGATTATTAAAATTTACTTAAACCTTTAAAACGGTAGAAAATTGTATAAGGAAACCATGGAATTTGAAAATAAAATGGATTTCATAAGACCCTTAAAAAGTTATTTTTGTTAAACTTTTAATAATTTTGTTTCATGATAAAAAAATAAATAAAAAAAAAGTAGGCTAATCCAGAAAAATGTAAATGGAAAAACTAAATTTTAGGGAAATAATAAAAATTTCACAGAGCCCTGATTAACGAAGTCTTGCATTTATGCAGCTAAACAACATATTCTAGTTCTGGTTCTGTTTCCTTCACGCACTTCTGCTTTTTTCTGCTGATGCTCACAGTCACACATGCTAAATAATACATGACGTGACAGATGTAAGTACAACCACTGACAGTTATGAAGGAAACACACAAACACACAACTCTGTCATGAGGAGAAGCGGACCGAGGGAGTTCTCAGTCAGACTGTCCACACGTTAATATCAAGCAGAATCACAACACGTACACATGCATGAGCAACGAGAACGCGCACTTGCAATGCATCGGTCTGTGTACTTGCGTATAGGGTGTGTGTGTGTGTGTGTGTGTGTGTGTGTGAGAGCCTCCCAGCGTTCCAGAGATGCCTGAAATTCCCTGGTGTGACAGCAGCCGGTTTAGAGAAGGATTCGACTGTGACTCATAATCACACACACACACACACACCCTCTGCACAAAGACCACATTTACCTGTCTGACCCTGACCTCGCTCGAGATCATCTAATGACCCTGACCAGCCGCAGTGGATGATCAACTCTTACACTCCTCGTTACACATCTGTGTTGTTCTCGAATAATGACTCATCTCACACAGATCTGAGGAAATATAACAACAACTCACTGGAGATCTCTTAACCGTCATAACGTGTCTGTAACACGCAGAAACACTTTACTCGTCAAAAGTGCTGACAAAAGCAATATGATAAAAACACAAATGATCTATTAATAAATATATAATTTCAATAAATATATAAAAAAAAAAATAATAATAATAATAATCATTAAAAATACCAATAATCAATAAAAATGAATAACAAATATGTTATATTATTATACTACTAATCATAAAAATAAATACAATTATATTAATATATTAGATTAGATTAGATTTATTATAGACTTATTAATCCCACACAAATTCCTTTATTACAGCAGCTCAAGTAAAATATAAAAGTAAAATACTAAATATAGGAATAGGACAGAGTAAAATTAATTACAATATTAATGATAATAATAATAATAAACCAACTGTATTCACACAATAATCAACCTTATGTAAACAGTAGGGCTGGGGTAAACGATTATAAATTAAACGATTAGTCTGTCGATTATTTTATCGATTAGTCGACTAATCTAACGACTATTCAATTGAACGATTCTTTTTTGTAACATGGAAACTGCAGGAGTGCACATTCAATACACAACAGTTTTGATCTGGTTCTTACGGAGTATCTACACTGTAAAATGTTTGGTAGGCTCCTCAGATGAGCCCTATCACACTTGGATGTGGTGCTCATTTTAATGTTTTCAGTGCTCATAAAAAACATCGGTTTTGTTGACGGGGGTGGGGTTTACATGCGCTTCATAAGGAACACACACACATTTGCACACACACGCAAGGTCTCTCGCTCTCTCCCTCTCTGCCGCGCGCTACACGGTTTGGAGCTCGCGAGCTCTAGATTCCGGGAGATTTTAACTAATTTGCGGGCATCAGGGAGCCGCTATCAATATGCGGGAGACTTGGGATGTCAACTCCATTTGAGCGCAAAGAGCGCAAATAACGACACCTTTACGTTTGGGACTAAATTTGAAGTATTCCCACACCTTCGATGATTTAGTGCGAGCTGTTTTTTTTTTTTATGACTTTTTCTTTTGTTGGGACTTTTGCATGGCTTTGTTGTGAATTCTGTGAAGAGGTTGCTGTTTCGTCCTCGATTCTGCAATGTTCCGGTGTCCCGCGTGTGTGTGGCGAGCTGTACCGCCGGGAACGGTGCAAAAAAATAAATACTTAAATAAATAAAGAAGCGTCGACAAAAAAATATGACGTCGGCGAACGACGTCATCCACGCGCCGCTACAGGCCTAGTAAACAGACAATCTATAAACACAAATATACAAATAAGTATGCAAATAAATAGAGGTAACATATTACACAGTTGGAGGTGACACAAAATAAAACAAAGTTAACAATGAAAATTAATATTATGACAATCATAATAAAATTATCATTCTTATATTTATTATTATTAAAAATATTTAAGGCAAACATTGATGCCAATTATTTAAATTAGTGCTGAAAATCAACTTTTTTTTAACACAATAATTACAAAACAAAAACCCTTTAGAACCCATTATCTATTATGTGCATCATCCCTTAATAAGACGTTTAGTCTGTGTGAACAGTTATTGCCAGATGCACATTATCTCAAAATAAAGAATTCAAATGATTTGCAAACACAAGTACGCACATACAAGCTATTCTTGGATTATCCAATCAAACTTAGTAAAACTCAGCAAGAACAAGAACGAAACTCCTGACATCCTCTCACTGAAGTCTAAACGACTCCTCAACACTTCCCCTTTAATGATATTAGACACAAACGGTGTCCGTTTCACGGGGCGCTTTATGAAAACACACCCGGCCCTGAAACACAACACTAACACACTCTTCAGAGAGACAGCCGGTGCACAAATAAAACCGGTTCAGAGAAAGCATGTTGTCTTCCTCATGGCTTCACGTTTCACGATCCACACACAGATCCGACTCCAACAATAAGCAGAACATGCGTGTTTATGCTCAGATATATGCAAACGAATCATTCAAGTGCTCGGCCAATCAGCATTTACAGCACCAGACGAGACACAATACAGTGCGTTAAAGCATCCGCTTTCCCATGTTTGATGTCGAAACCATGGGCTCATTAATATTTGATCTCCCACATTTGCATATTCACACATATTCAGTATGGCCTCCATGATGAACGACTGTATGATGAACTACGCCGTTATATCATATTCACACAGATACTTTGAAATCGCTGGTGTTTCTGACGACACAAACGACCTTGTAACCAATCAGATCAACGTGTGATCGTCAACCAGTGGATCTCTGAGCTGAGTGAGTGAGTGGAGGCGGGGCTCATTCGCATATTCATAGAACCGCTAATACTAAATGAGGCAAGGGTGTCGAGTTACATTCAAGATATTTTAAGGCATTAAGTTTTTCCAAGAAAAAAAACATCTAAATATGTCATTTTGGTGATCAAAGATGAGTGTAAGGCATACAATGATTGACTACAGGGGGACTTTAAGTCATATAGTTCACATGGGTGTACTTTGTACTGTGTGTGGATGAACGTGTCGCCACCACTGAAGACCATTTTTGAGCAAGAAAACCCCCTGGTTCTGAATTGGTCCGCAGTGTTTCTCGGTCTACACGTGTGGATCAACACTGCCGCTCATCAGAGGTTATCCGCTGGGAGATTTGACACAGATCCAGCACTGATGGCCAAAGGCACAGACACTTCTCTGAGCTGACGGAGCAGAAACACTGACAGCTCATCATTAGCTCATGGTGTGTGTGTGTGTGTGTGTGTGTGTGTGTGTGTGTGTGTGTGTGTGTGTGTGTGTGTGTGTGTGTGTGTGTGTGAGACAGCGGACACAAAACAGCTCCAGACGCTCTTCCTTGTGTAAATCTATCCAGAAGAATCATGCATGATTATGGTAATGGCTGTTGCAGTTAATATTAAGGTCCACTTGAGACTGAAGCGTTATTCAATTACAGATCTAAGGGAAATCTCACACTAATTCATCCCTCGTTGCATCTCATCAGCTCAATCTGCAGAGGATATATTTTTAATATATATATATATATAAATATATATTTTTTAAATGTTGTAAATAAAACAAATTATTTGTCAGACTTTCAAGTTTAACTCAATGTTTTATTTGCTGTTTATTTGCATTTAATTGTGAAATTTTCTAGCATTTACTGAGGGAAAATAGTTTCTACGCCAGCGTTTTATTCAGTGTACCCACAATCCCCTGCACTTGAACACTTCTCTCATGCTGCTGTTAAACGGCTCAGAGTGAATCAGAATCGAATGTCTGATGCCGTCTGACAAGTTCGTCTGATGAAAGTAATACAAAGAAAAGTGAGTTTTTTGATGCAGTGATAAACGCACAGTACGATATTTAAACGAACATGCATAACATGATCCATTAAAACTTCATAGTCATTAAAACACTTCTATTGTGTTGCACGTCAATTTGACCCACGACAATTTTTAACCAACAATTCATTACTTGTTGAAATGTTGTGACTTTTTCTCATTTAGGGTCAATGTGCATTTTCGACAGCTGTGTTTTGGAAATTCTTGCATCGATTGTGTTGATGTCAAATCGATCCCAATTGGCTTTCTAGGCAATTCACCATATTTCCAAGCACTTTAACACTTTTAAATAGAGCAAAGTTCAAATAAAAACTGGCGAACTCCATAAAAACGTACAGGGTCAATGTGACCAACATCACAAAAGGCATAACTAGATTTTCACCACAACCGGAGGAGGATAACATTTGTGAAGTTCATGACGTCAGATCTTTGAAAGATTTGTTTGAGACACTAAAGTAGTAGATAAATGGCAACTGGTCGTTTTGCACGGCCTTTAGATGAGCTCTTTCTGTCTACGTGGGCAGAGAAAAACTGCACAAATGACCAGCGTCCAGTTGCAACAAACACTTAAAGTTCAGAAAACCTTTAGTTACAGTTGTAAGAGTTTCATCACTAAGGGTTTTCTTGCCACCGCCGCAGACTTCATGCTGACAGGCAAATGTTACACAAGCTAATGACTATAAATGAAAAAAGATACATTATTTTAAAATTTGTAAACAAAATGAAGACTGGCAGCTCCGATTCCTCATTTCTCTCCATTACATCCGTCTCAAATCTCCCTCTCCTCTCTGAATGGCTTGATCGTGGTATTTTGGAGATTTCCCAGCGGATGATTATAAAGCTCTGAGATCGTCCTGTCAGAGATTACGCCTCGCCAGTGTCTTCATTAGGGCTGTCACTTTTGTGAAAAATTCCTGTTCAATTTGAGAGCCACAAGTGTTCATTGAATCGATTGTAAAATCGATTTTCCATGTCTAAAGACGTTTCCATTTTCAACACCAAATACAGGCAAATCCACGGACACCTAACAGGCGTTAGGACGCGCGTAAAGAGGCGCTTGAGACGCACAAGTCAGCAATATTTCTGATGATTTATTGGCGTGAAGTTTCAGCTCAATGACAAACAGGAGCGCAACATTCAGGGATTGAGATTAACACCCTCGACCCGCCAAATGCGGACGTAAAGATGAACTTTGGCGGGAAACGCTGTCAAATCACGAGCCAATCTGGCGTGTTTCTATGTTTACTCACTTTGCTGGGGAAGTTCGTGTAAGCCAAATCTGTGCGGATTTAGCGCAAATACGCAACTCGTGATCCTCATGATATATTAAATACAGCGTATCGCAGAATCTGCGCATTTCTGGCTTACTTGAACACACACACACGTCACTACACAACAAATAACGGCGCGCTTGTTCACTTGCATTGAAGTAATAGGGAATATTAAAAAGCATTTGGTTGACAGAAAAGACATTGTTATTTTCCAGCATCCGACATGTTCTGTGTCCTGTATTGATCTGTCCACCTAAAACACATTTTTGGTAAAAAAGAATTTAAAATTTTAAAAAATTGTTGTTAAAATCGATTCTCTATTTTCGTTTTCGAAACTTGTGTTGGTTGGTCCGATCAATTTTCGAACGTAAAGTGACAGCCCTAGTCTTCATACTATACTTATTCTACATGACACTAAGTGGGCGAATAACAATCCACAGCACTCAGTAGAGCTGCACGATTAATCGTTAAAAGATCGCGATCTCCATTCAAACACCCACACAGAATCATTATTTCTGTCTTGCAATCATACAAATTATCACATAAGTACTGGGATAAAAGTTTAGAGTTCAGATACAAACACTGATTCATCAACAGAGTAAATCACCGGTTGAAAGTAACTTGACGCTTCAAATAACGATTGTATCAATTAGATTGTTACACCAGTAGGTGGCGATAAGTGACAAAAAAATTATTTGTCCTTGAATCATTCATTCATTCGAGAGATTCGTTCAGAAACACTAATTCATCCAGTAAAGAAACAAGTGAAGTCTTTATGAGGGAGTCATCGAATAATTCATTCATTCGAGAGATTCGTTCAGAAACACTGATTCATCCAGTAATGAAACAAGTGAAGTCTATATGAGGGAGTCATTGAATCATTCATTCACCCTGATTTTTCCAAATAATTAAACACTTTTAAATAGACTGCAGCAATTAAAGGGTTAGTTCACCCCAAAAATGAAAATTAAGTCATTAATTACTCACCCCCATGCTGTACCAACCCCGTAAGACCTTCGTTCGTCTTCGGAACACAAATGAAGATATGTATGATTAAATGTGACAGCTGGATCACTCCTCCATAGGCTCCCTAAGGGACTGAATCCTGACGGCCCAGAAAGTCATTAAAGAAAATGTTTAAATATTCCATGTCGCAACAGTGGCTCAACTATAAGTTTATCAAGCGACGAGAATACTTTTCGTGCGAAAAAACAAACAAAAATACCGACTTTATTCGACTATTCCTTTTCTTCCTTGTAGGCCTGAAACGAGACTTCAAGAGATTTCCACGACGCACGCGCGAGAACTGAACTGAAGTAGTTGAAGGAGATCGCAGTTCTCGCGCGTGCGTCGTGGAAATCTCTTGAAGTCTCGTTTCAGGCCTACAAGGAAGAAAAGGAATAGTCGAATAAAGTCGGTATTTTTGTTTGTTTTTTCGCACGAAAAGTATTCTCGTCGCTTGATAAACTTATAGTTGAGCCACTGTTGCGACATGGAATATTTAAACATTTTCTTCATTGACTTTCTGGGCCGTCAGGATTCAGTCCCTTAGGGAGCCTATGGAGGAGTGATCCAGCTCTCAGATTTAATCATAAATATCTTCATTTGTGTTCCGAAGACGAACGAAGGTCTTACGGGGTTGGTACAGCATGGGGGTGAGTAATTAATGACTTAATTTTCATTTTTGGGTGAACTAACCCTTTAATATTTTGTCAGAACCTCTAGTAAGTGACATGTTATTTTTGTTTAGTTGTCTGTTCAGAATCATTGGAGAATTATGATCTCTATTTGAAAACAAAAAATTGTGCTTCTCAATTTATCCAGCTTTAGCACCTATATAATAAAGTGAAAATGAAGCTGTGCACAATTATTATATTCATCAACAGAAGGAGCATGCTAGTTCTAGAAGAAAAGAGTAAACATACATCAATGATGTCCCAATATGCTCATATAATCATGTTAAAAATCGAATCTAAATCGAATTTTCATTAAATCGACACTATAAATATACAATGCAAATTAAATCGGTAAAACATCGCAAAGTCCGTTTTTCCCCCAATATCGTGCAGCCTTAGTTTAGATCATCAAACATTAGTTTATTTCAAACGCTGGCTGATGTTGGTCGGTGAAACGAGCCGTATCTCTCTCGTCGTAGGGAAACACCACTCCTCTATCACTTCACTAATACATTATTCATACGACACTTCTAAGCTCCACCCATATTTCCATGGAAACAAAGAGATGCAGATGAGGCTATGAGAAACTACATACAGCTGTAAATGAGAAAGTCCAACTTTAACATCTATTAGGACACGTACGTTCATTAATTTGGCAGAGGCATTTATCTGAAGCCATGCTGCCTATATAGGGAGCACTAGACAGCAAGACCAGAGTGACCTACAGTTTACATAAGCACACGCCGGCAGATCAATGGCTCCGATTACACACACGCTAACAGCCATTGATTCAGTCTCTCTCTCTGTGTGTCCGTCAGGAAGAGTGGGGTGATTCTATGACTCAGCGATCCTGACACACACACACACACACACGTCTTATTTAAACCGTCACTAGTAGAAGACACCCATATCAAATCACTGAACTATATGATCCATTGCTTCTTGTAAACAATCTGACACACACACACACACACACACACACACACAAAAGAAACACCTAGAACAGTGTCTGATATTAAATAAACCCTTCTCCTTTCACTTCCTCATGCACTTTATGAATACAACACCATTTATAAAACACATCAGTGTGTAGATGATAAAATTACCCATGAGTCACGTCAGGAGACTTTCACCGAAGCAATAAACCAACAAAACTAGATGAGCTTGGTTAGCTGACCTGATAACTGAACAGGTGAGATGGAATTAGAGCAAACACATTAAAATAATGAATTCATAAACCATGCAAAAGGACTCATGGATCACCTCAATATTGACTAGAGATCGACTGACGTTTATTGTGCCATTTTATCGTTTACAGTTTAAAGTGACTTTGCCTTCAGACGCTTACTTTCATACATTTAGCGTTATTAATAAGCATATTAAGAGGATTTCATAATAAACAATGTTATAATTTGGAAAAAAAAATTGAGAAATTGTGAAATTACTAGTTAGTTAACTTTGTTGTCCTCATGATGAGGATGGATCATAGACGTTGTTTGTTTTTAGTAGTTTATTACATTGAGCAAATTATAAAAATGGTCCCAACTAACCCTGTTCATCCAGTATGTTTTCTCAGTCCCAAGGCCTTTTATAGCCGTGTTTCCATTACAGATTTGCGCTATTTTCTAAATGTCGATAAAAAGAACGATTCATTGCGTCATGTCCATTCTGTCACATTCCGATGTTATAATGCGACAAATGTAATTTTTCCTCTCGCGATAAGTCATTCCAAACATCGTGATGTCGGTGGGTTTATGTATATCCAGGCACCGCACTAGACATTACTGTTAATAGAAGGAAACGTGTGTGTGTGTGTGTGTGTGTGTTATCCAACATTAATGGCAAGGGAAGACCCTTATACTGTGATCGGTTCATATGAGGAGTTTCTGGGAGTTTCTCACTCATTTCTGCTTCAAGCTCTTGATAAATCGCGGCATTTCGTTGTTGTTTAGAATCCAGTATTCCCGTAATACTTTTTAGTTTTATGAGTTTAATGAGTAACTCTGTCTTGTCATCTACATCAGGTGACCTGAAAATGCGAAAAAACTGTTCCCATTGCAGTTTTGCGAAATATTCCTTTTTCGGAGTGCCTGAAAAACCTCGTTAGGCGAGCGTAAAAACTTTTTTTTTTTGCGATATATGGGACTTTTCACGAAATTGACATGTTTCCATTGGGCGTATTTTCAAATCGCAATTTCAATTTGCGCAATTTTGAATCTTTTACTCTGCAAGCGCTTTAGGTGTGTGTAAAGCGCATTATAATATAAATACATAAAAATAAAAAATAAATATCCATATAAAACATCTGATCTAACCTTTTTATATTCATTTTCAAGTTTTTTTTTGTAAATATGGGTAAAAAATTCTTTGTTTTGGCTCTCAGGATGAAAGATTCTCATCTTTAATGAGTACTTTGAGTGTTTAGGATTGTTTTCTTTTACGAAGTACTACGGCTGCCCCGATGGAAATTTATAACTGTTCCAAAAAAATGAATTGTCCGGAAATATAGCGACTGGACTTTATTTTAATACGCCTGGACTAAACATTCTGTTTGTTCACCTGGATATCTGTAAAATAATGCATTGCAGAACTTTGACTGAGAGCAGTGACTAATAAAGCATAAAACACACGACAGAGAAATGAAACAAGCAAACAATGCAAACACAAATCAAAGGCAATTACAGTAGGCCTTGCCAAATGTTCTGGCTACACTTTTTTTGGCACAAACTGAACGCCATACCAACATGATATGTCAGATGCGTCTGGTTGTGTGTGTCTCCAGTAATCCGCTGATGTGTGTCACATCTAAATCCCCATCAGGATGGATCATATATATGATTCGGCTAAAACTTTACAGACCGGATGAATTATGACAGATAAACTGAATGGCCAGAAAGCAGAATGGACAGTGCCTTTGCTGTGATGATGACCAAAGAAACGTATTGTATTCAAAACTTGTCAGTGTGTAATTCAGATGTTCTGTTCCAAGTATTTTTTGCAAGACTGTAACGTTACATAAAATATAGGATATATTGGATAATGAATTGTCCTGGACAAAATATATCAATCTATGAGTGATAATGTCACACTGACAGGCCACCCACCCACACCCACACACCCACACACACACACACACACACACACACACACACACACACACCCACACACACCCACACACACACAGTCAAGGACAATTTTACCAAGAAACACACAACACAGGTCACACGCAGAATCAAAACATTAAAAAGTTTCACCCTTGAACTGATCTGAGATCAGCAACTCAACAGTAGAACCGTCTAAATCAATCAAATCTGATTTAATGTCAGATCAACTTTGATTGTAACACAATTAAACAAGTTTGGAGGGGTGTGTGTCAATGTAGAAATACAGAGACATTTAACGCTACAGACATTTGACAGAGAGACACACACACACACTTCACTCACTTCTACAGTCACTGACTCGCGTGAGGAAACCGCCCTCAGCGCGCGCACACAGGCGCGTCACTCTCTTTACTTATCAACATAATGATGAAGATCAGTTATCATCAGAGTTTATAAAGTTTATTCTCACCGCTTTCGTTGATTTCCGAGAGTTTTCCGCGCGTGTGTTGGTGTCGCGGCCTCAAGCTGATCCGCCCTGCGCTCTTCACTGACCGCACACACAGGACAGCGCCCTCTGGCGCTCTCAGCCAATCACATGCCAGGATCAGCAGACGGACAGGGGTTTCCTCCAATCACGGCGCGGATGGAGCGTCTCTGCGTCTGTCCAACTGGCGCACTTTTGATAGACGCGCGTCGCGTGCAATCAGTGAGTTTGACTCCTTATACGGGCCAATGAAAATTATTACATACAAATATTTCACTCGTTTGAGGTAAGTATAAATCTCCACGGTTAAAAAAATAAATAAAATATATATATATATATTTACGAAATCAAATGTTTAGACAAAAATATTTCAGTTATTTACGTCACAGACATTTTTTGATGGAAAATTTAAATTCTCAAATAACATCATACATGATAAATTATTTAAAAATTATTGAGATTAAAATTATTTAGATGTGTAATATATTATAATAATTAAAATTGCGAGGTAATTTCGAGCTAATAAATGTGAAAACTAATTTAAAAACTATTAAGCCTGGCATATTTCTATTGGTATACTCACATACTCTGTAATAATATTTTACATAATTCAACAGAAGAGCCGCTGTATGTAGAATTCACCTGAAATCACTGCTGGAGATGTTCAACTCTTCTAATGGTTGAATGTCGCCATCTGGTGCTCAGATTAAACTCAGGACTCGTTTGTAGTTAGGATTGATTGACAGTAAATTAGAGCATTAAGATTGGACAATTATTAGGCAGGATTTATTGGTAAGGGCAGAAATTATACATAAATTCATTACAGACTAAATTTAAATTTATGTATTATGAAGAGTAAATCTAGACATCGCAAGGACTTTATGCACTTATACTCAACTACTTAAATCAAAAAACTGATTCATGTTCATATATATATAGTTTGGAAAAATGACTTTTTAATGTTTTAGAAAGTTTCTTATGCTCACCAAGGCTGCATTTATATGAACAAAAAATACAGAAAAAACAGCAATATTGTGAAATATTATTAGTATTTAAAACATCTGTTTCTATGTGAATATACAGTAAAGTGTAATTTATTCCTGTGATCAAAGCTGTATTTTCAGCATCATTACTCCAGTCTTCAGTGTCACATGATCCTTCAGAAATCACTCTAATATGATGATTTATTATCAATGTTGGAAACAGTTGTGCTGCTTAATAATTTTTTTATAACCTGTGATACTTTTTATTTTACAGGATTCATTAATGAATAAACAGTTAAAAAGAGAGTTATAAACAGAATTAATTGAAAATAGAAATATTCTCTAACAATTTAAATATTTACTATGACTTTTTATCAATTGAACACATCCTTGCTGAATAAAAGTATTAATTTCTTTAAAAAAAAAAAAAAAAATACTGACCCCAAAAGTTTTGAACGGTATATTGATATTTATTAATGCTCTTCTGTTTTATTTATTTTTACTTTGTATTCACTCAAAGAATCCAGAAAAACTTATCACAGGTTATAAACATTTTTTTTACAAAAATAATAAATCATCATATTAGAGTGATTTCTGAAGGATCATGTGACACTGAAGACTGGAGTAATGATGCTGAAAATACAGCTTTGATCACAGGAATAAATTACACTTTACTGTATATTCACATAGAAAACATGATTTACATTGGAATAATATTACACAATATTACAGTTTTTAGTGTATTTTTTGATAAAATAAATGCATATTGTGGAAATATACACAGTACTGCATATATTTATACATATATAATAAAGGTAGTCATTTCAGCTGTTTTCAAAGAAGTTTATTGAAATAAATATTTCTAAATTTTATAAAGTCAACCGTTTATAATGCTAGTACAAAATCTGGACTTTCTGAAGTGTGTGGGATCTCCTCAGGCCGTCAGTGATGTCACATCAGTTCAGTCACATGTGAAGATCACTCGTCCTCTACAACTGAAGACTCAGGCCAGCATGCAGATTACATGACATCTGCCTTTATTACCTTTATATATATATGTATCATTGATATACTTACATCATTATTAACAGAGTTATTCACACGTTTCTTTAAAAATGAAAAGGAAAAAAGGTCAAACGTATGTATTTTCCTCTAGTTTTTCTTTTTTATTATTATTTTCTGCATTTCAAAGCATGCCAAGGAAACGCGTTTCTGCATAGAGTCGGCTATAGGGATGCCGGGAGTAAAGACTTCCGTATGTACAGCAAAATCAGGGAGGAGACAAATAGCAATCCAGTGTAAACGAATTAGCTAAATAAATTAAAACTCAAAAAGATTAAAAAAAAATATGTACATACACACGATTTCCTTCATGATTGCAAACTAAAGCCTGTTTAATAATCACACTAGTTCACGTGGATGTGTGTGTGTTTGGCCTGTTCTGCGCTCTCTGTGTCTGAAGATGATGGCATAAGTGCGCTTGGCCTCAAATCCCTGTAAATAGACGTAAAGAGAGACAGAGTAAAGGCCGGCCAACACTTAAAGATGTTTAAAATATGATCAGATTTCCACAAACATGACGATAGATCAGTAGTGGCATTTGCTGTGTTCGCTTGCGCTCGAAAAGTAGACAAATCGCACCATGATTGATAAAAATGCTTTCAAAAATCAAGATATGGTGCAAAAAAAAGTTCTCGTTTTTAATTTTCATAAGCAATATCGCACGGGCAAAAGTGCTGTTTTCACGAATATCAGCGCGTTTGCAAATGTGATTTTATACAACGATTCAATAAATAATAAGTTAATATGATATTAGGTGACATATTTTAGATAGGGACGCACGATATATCGGCCGCCATATTGGTAGATAGATATATAATAATTTTTTATGTTATCGTTATCGGCCCGATAAGAAATTAGGCCGATATATTAAAGCCGATAAATAATGGATAATTTTCTTCAGATGCGCACCGTTCAACATGGTGGTTTTTGAATTGCTTGAAATATAACTGGAATCACTTCCAATCATAAATAATACAGTTCAGTGCAAGTCTGTAATATCGGCTATATAAAATTATAATCAGAACATCATTATAATTGTGTGTTTGGGACACGGCTTTTAATGCTGAGACTTTTGTTTTTGTAATCAGGCTCTCAAAAATTATATAAAAATGTGGATTTAGATTTATCGGCCGATATATCGGTTATCGGCTTTTGAAATATAAAGATTTAGAATAATATATAATAATTGAGAGCCTGATAACCGATATATCGGCCGATAAATCTAAATAAAAATGTGGATTTAGATTTATCGGCCGATATATCGGTTATCGGCTTTCAAATATAAAGATTTAGAGTGATATATAATAATTGGAGTGTGAACACGGGAAATCTCGCTAAATATCTCGAGGTCAAACGTGACATAAGAATAAACAAACATGCCGAGCGGCAGATTCAAAGACTCTCAACACACACTTCACAACACAGGGAAATCTGATCAGATGAATTATGAGCAAGATAATCGGGACTTTTCCTATAGGACTGTTGGAAGATTTTATGGAGCGAATTATGTGCCATAATTAAACAAACAAATGAGACGTACGCTCAGAAATGAGACAATCGTATATTGTGAGAAAATCGAGCCGAGAGATCTCACAATCGTAACAGACAGATATGCATTTGTATGCACTAGATTTGGTATTTGTTCAAAGGTTACATGCAATTTGTAGGATGGTTTGTATTTATTTGTGAAATAGCCTATTATCTAGGCTCATTTATTTATATTTGTAAAACACAATATTGGTTATTCCACTGCATTTTCGCTCAAATTGACCTTTGCAAATTACTTTCTGTTTGTTTGCGAGTCGAGTTTTCCTTTGTAAAGCAGATCGAGTTTGTTTGCAAAATGCTGGATTTGTTTGTTTAATTATGGCACATAATTCGCTCCATAAGATTTGGAGAATCGGGCTCAAAATGGACCCGGTTATCGTAGTGTTCGGGTGCCTTTAAAGTGCACAGGTCATCGAACATCAAGAGAAACACACACACACGACAGGACACACACACGACAGGACACGTTACACACACACAAACCCATCTCAGCAGGACGATTATCATCAGAGGAGTGTCATAAACATACATGAACATAACAGTGTTCTGCAACATAACAACGTTGTACATAATAGAGTGAAACACAATCATGTTGTTATATAAGCTGCCTTAATGATGACTGAACATCAGGACATGATGCCGGGTTTAGTGAATTCAACTCAAATTCTCCTGGATTACAAACGACCAAATCAACTAAAAATAAATGAGTAATGTGTGTCAGAGACAGTTCGATTTCTCAACACAACCGTACAAACAGAAACACTACCGCCATGTGAGGGAGAATCTCAACACATAACAAAATAAAAGCAGCTTTATTTTACATTAAGGAATTTTAATGAACAATTTTCCCTGAAATTATTTGCGCTGAAAGTTAAAAAATGAAACCTATTTATATTTATTCATTGTTTGTTGCAGCATTACCTGTATTAGCTTTTATTTATGATCAATTAAAATATAAATAAATTATTTCAGTTTTGAATATCTAATATCTCATTGATATTCATATGGTCCTAAAAATAAGCTTTGTTGTCTTTATGCCAATATAATATTTTTTTTCTCCTTTTTTTGTGTTATTGGGGTCAAATTTGATCTGGATGTGTGAGATTCACCCATGTGTGGCGCTGAAAAGACTCACAGAATCTATAGAGACACTAATATTAATAATAAAATGAACAACAAATATGTACTAGATAAATATGTGCAAACTCTTGCATTCATCAAAGTAAAAGGGAATATTGTTATTTAATGCAGTAGTGTTTGAACCGTTCTTCACATTGACACAGATTCAGATGTTTTACGTTCAGTTCAAATTAAATATCATATTTGGTATCAACAAACACATAAACCACAAATAAACAGCCGAAAGGCAGAATGATACAATCGTTGTCATGATTGGTGTACAGATGCTAAACAGGTTCTCATGCTAATATGCTCTTCTTTCCTCACAAACGCTTAGATTAAATGCTATAATAATTTAAATATGATAACGGTAAAGTCTGCCATAAAAAAGTGCCTTATATTAAAAGTGTATGTTTATTATCGCATGCTTAATAGCTTATTGTAAAGTTTCTTTTTTTATTGGTCCACACGTCTGTTTTTAATGAATTCATCAGGTTCAAGAGCTCAACCAAATAATAATTAATAATCATGTGACTGTGGCTGCAGGGCCGTAAACACCACAGATGATGGAAATCTCTGAAAAATATGAACTTTTACACCCAATCTTCAGTATTTGGTTTCATTTGTGGTTTAAAGGATTCTGTATTGCTAAAGCTAATGTGTTCCAACTTTAAAAATCACGCCATCTTTAACAAGACGCTGGAAACCAAACTAACGCGCGTCGGACTCGTTGCATATGGTTGGTCTCAGTGTCAGACACGTGACTCTTCATAGTTTCAAAAAGCTGTCAATCACCCCACCCACTGCAATCCAGCCAATCCAGTGTGAGTGGGCGGGGCTTCAGGCTCCGCCTTCTTCATCATTCTTGCACAGTAAATGAAGGCAAAGACAGACAGACAGACAGACAGACAGAACACACCAGATTATTATTAGTAGTCGTATCTTCTTCTGTTAGGCCAGCTAACACTAACAAGTTCAACCAGTTCTTCGTTTTGGAAGCGCCGTAGACGTGAAGATATAGATCGAGAGAGTCTGGAAAATTCAGTGCAAGACATAATGGCTACTTTGAAATTAGTAATAATCATTATTGTTTGTTTATGGATATCCAATACTGGATGACAGCAGTGGAGACGAGTGAAGTTCATGGTTCGCTGTCTTTCATGATCACCAGCTCCAGTGTGTCTCTGAAACTCCTCAGTGCAAAACCAGAAGCAGAACGGAGAGAGAGAGAGAGAGAGAGAGAGAGAGAGAGAGAGAGAGAGAGAGAGAGAGAGAGAGAGACTCTCTAGCTCCCCGGGTCTGAGCTGTGTTTCTGTGGTGTGTGTGGTGTGTGTGTCGTCTGCGGCTCCTGCAGAGAGAAGCGCCTCTGCTCCGCCACTCGCTCCGGTCGGGTCCCGAGGTTCGAGGATCCCGAGAGAAGAGCGTCTGCGGGATGGAGAGACTCGCACGACTGAGAGAGGAAAGACAGGTTTAAACACTTCAAGCGTTCATCAATACTGTGTACAAGACACTAGTGTTTGCTCAGACAAAACTGTCATTTGAATCAAAGATCACAATTTTATATATTATATATTTATATAGTATATTAATATTTATACATTATATCTAGCCATCATCTATTCATATATCATCTGTCTATCTATCTATCTATCTATCTATCTATCTATCTATCTATCTATCTATCTATCTATATACTGTATATCTATCTATCTAATATGCTAATAAATTGTCCAAAATTGCAGTTCAGAATTGATCAAGTGTGATGACAGTAGTGTCACTTTCCCTGTGTTTGCACTAGTAGCGAGCATCATCTGAAACCCGTCAGCATGTGTGTGTGTGTGTGTGTGTGTATCACACCTGTGAGAGAGAAGCGAGTGTGTCTGACTCCAGTGGAGTGACGGGCTGCACGAGTCTCTCTGGGAACATGGATGGAGAAACTGTGCTGTACGCCGGAGGAACCAGCATCATCTGCCTCTGCAGGAGCTGCATGATCGCGCTGATGTCCGTCGACATGCGGCTCTCCAGTCTGCACACACACACACACGCACACACACACACACACTTAAACAATGTAATATTTTTCAGCAGCATCAAGTGTCTGTATAGTGTTAGGAAGTGTGGTTTCAGTGAATCAGTTCAGTTCTATACAGTCGTAGCCCATGGTTTAGTCCGTCAGTCTGATTGCAGTGAGGCGTGAGGTTTAGTTGAGTTGTGAGGTGTGAGTTGTGAGGTGTGAGTTGTGAGGTTTAGTCGAGTTGTGAGTTGTAAGGTGTGAGTTGAGAGTAGAGTTGTTCTGATTCCGATACCAGTATCGGAAATGCCGCCGATACCAATAAAAATGCTGCCATCGGTATCGGCGAGTACTTCTACCCATGTACCGATCCGATACCATTTTCTTAAACAATATTATGCACGCTAGCTTTGCATAACGCTGCAAATCGGAGATCAATTCTTCTTCGCTGCTCTAAACAGTGGTTGCTTGTGGCGACACAGGAAGTTGTGCTGTTGCACAAGCAATCACTGTTTAGAGGAGCGAAGAAGAAAACGCGCGCGTGAGATAGCAGTGTGTCCGCTGTTTAGCAGTATTTCAGACTGGACCAACCAGCCAGGAAAAGGGCGACATGTCTCGTCTGCCATACTGCAATTTCGAGGGGTGGAACAAGATCAGCAACTTCAACACGAGTAACTTAAAGCATTTGAAGACGCGTCACCCCGCAGAACACGATTACACAAAGGCAAGGGCAGAGAAGAATGAGCCGCGCCAGAATCAACAATCTCTGAAAGCTTCATTCAAACACAGAGAAAAGTTTTCAAAAGACAGCTAACGAGCGATGAATACAACCGACAACATGTATTGAGTTTATTGTTCTGGATGACCAGCCGCGGTCAAAACTGAAATGCCGTTTATTTAACACAATTGTTTATGGACTTTAAATTATAAAGAGATTATTTTCTTATATAATTCATATATCATTTTTAGATTCCTAGATTTATTTGTTGCACATTTTATGCAGTTATATTGTAAAACTAAAATACCGTTTTCAGTTTACAGTATTAGATGTGTGGCTGCATTTTAAGTTCTTTTTCACTTAAGAAAGATAAATAATATATTGCTGTGAAATGTATGTCAGATAATAAAAATACTCTAGTTCACTGTATGTATTTGTTCATGTTTAATTAAGGGATAAGTCTGAAACACGCCATCAAATAATTCTATCAATTCATACAGTGCTAGTATGAATTGCAGCTGTATAGATACTGTACACACTCCAGTATCGGATCAGTACTCTGTATCGGCCGATACCCTGAGTCCAGGTATCGGAATCGGTATGGGGAAGGGAAAAAGGGTATCAGAACATCTCTAGTTGAGAGGCGTGAGTTGTAAGGTGTGAGTTGTGAGTTGTAAGGTGTGAGTTGTGAGGTGTGAGTTGTAAGGTGTGAGTTGTGAGGTGTGAGTTGTGAGGTGTGAGTTGTGAGGTGTGAGTTGTGAGGTGTGAGTTGTGAGGTGTGAGTTGTAAGGTGTGAGTTGTAAGGTGTGAGTTGAGAGGAATGAGTTGTAAGGTGTGAGTTGTAAGGTGTGAGTTGTAAGGTGTGAGTTGTAAGGTGTGAGTTGAGAGGAATGAGTTGTAAGGTGTGAGTTGTAAGGTGTGAGTTGTAAGGCGTGAGTTGAGAGGAATGAGTTGTAAGGTGTGAGTTGTAAGGTGTGAGTTGAGAGGAATGAGTTGTAAGGTGTGAGTTGTAAGGTGTGAGTTGAGAGGAATGAGTTGTAAGGTGTGAGTTGTAAGGTGTGAGTTGTAAGGTGTGAGTTGTGAGTTGTAAGGTGTGACTTGTGAGGTGTGAGTTGTGAGTTGTAAGGTGTGAGTTGTGAGGTGTGAGTTGTAAGGTGTGAGTTGTGAGGTGCGAGTTGTGAGTTGTAAGGTGTGAGTTGTGAGGTGTGAGTTGTAAGGTGTGAGTTGTGAGTTGTAAGGTGTGAGTTGTGAGGTGTGAGTTGTGAGTTGTGAGGTGTGAGTTGTGAGGTGTGAGTTGTAAGGTATGAGTTGTGCGCTGAGACCTGTTGAGCTGTTTCTGCAGCAGCTCGAGTCGACTCTCAATGAGGCTGCGCTGCTGCCGGCTGACGCTGAGGCTGCTGGGATGCGGACGGTTACAGCGGGGCAACTCCTGATACTGCCTCCCACGACTCTCACCCCAGAAACTGAAGATGTTAGACACACCTGAGAAAGCACCTGGCACACACACACACACACACACACACACACACACACACACACACACACACACATTACTGCCAGCACTAGTGTTTTTCTATATGTCTATCTATGTCTGTCTATCTATAATTCTTTCAATTTATCTATATATATCGTTCTATCTATCTAGAAAACACAAATCATAAAACCATTATATTCTAATATTATGATATCATGTTTATTTTAATATTAGATTTTATATAATATTACATTATAATATTATGTATATAATATATATATATATATATATATATATATATATATATGTAATAATGTATAATATGTCATAATATATACAATTCAATTTGATAATATTTTTTAATATTATTATCATTTCAATAATTTGGCCTGTTTTAATTAATTTTAAATAAGTTGCCATTCTGTCACCTGATAGGGCGTTACATGTGTTTCCTGTTTTCGGATCGGCCTCTCCCTCAGTGACATCCATGAGTGATGCGGGAGGGGCGTGGCTTGTGTGCACAGGCTCCTCCCCCTCGTCCCCACTGGAGTGAGAGGACACAGAATCCCGAGGCTCCTTCCATCCCTGGTCCAGTTCGCTCTTGTTACTGGCTGCTTGTTTTCTGCCGCTCCGAACGGGTTTCTGACTCTTCTTGATCTCTCCAACATCTGCATCATCTGGAGAAATAAACACGGGATGAATATTCATCAACGGAGTATGAGAAACAGGTCTAATGCTTTGTGTGTGTATATATATATATATATATATACAGTCAAACCAAAATTTATTCAGACACCTTGCTATCCTAACTTATATAAATGAACTATAGTGTCCTGCAGCCAGGAGTAAAAATAATATCAAAAAAAATATATGGTGTCTGAATAATTTTTGGTTTGACTGTATATCTGTTCCTATAGAGTTTGATGGTAGCATTATGTTAAGATAACAACACAGCACTAATAAAAAAAATAAATAAAATACATAACAAACAGGTCTTTTTAAATTACAGTAAGTTTTTTCAGCAACACTTAAGGGATTAAAATATATTTATAGTCAAGATTTTTATTGACTCATCGATTCGTGCACCTTACTTTTTTTTCAGTAAGCATGTCACAATGCATATATATATATATATATATATTTGGGGTGTTACGGTTCACAAAATTCACGGTTCGGTTCGATACGATACACTTGTGTCACGGTTCGGTACGATACGGTACGTTTTCGATACAGCAAAAAGAAAGAAATGCCAGAGAAATGTCCTTGATTTAATTATTTTAATTATATTTTTATTAAAACTAACATCATAAAGTATGAAATTTTTTAACTTTGAGCAATGATGGAGCTATACTTGACTTTTCTTAGGAGCTTATAAAACAAAACAGCTCCTTGGACAAAATGAAATGTAATATTGTTGTAGTTATAAACAAAGGTTTATTTGAGTTCAGATTAACATTTGAGGGCAGCAATTGTATTCATAATGTCAAAATAAAACCAACGTAATGTTACTTGAAAGCATTATAGCCTACTATTCCTGCCAAACTCCCATGGTTACAGTTAGTGTTACTACAGTAAATCCATGGTGAATGTTGCTGATCTGTGGACACTGGATAGTTCATTCATGGCACAATGTTTCTTCCTGGTTTCCACGCCAGCGCTGTTTGATCCGTTAATAACGGAGAAATGCGAATGTTTCTCACTAGATCTCGCAGCGATGTTATTACTTCAGTGGCGAATTCAAATGCTTTCTTTACTGGATTTGGCTGTGTAGTGACAGTGCTGATGATTAAGATCGGCTCGCGCTGCATTGGTCCAAACTGATAAACGGTCCGTCAACCACACAATAACGAGTGGTTTCGTTCCGCTTACGTTACATTTGCCATTTGATGTTGGGCAATGTTGTGGTCTCGCCAGCGTCTCTTACATTATGAGCGCGCTTGCCACACGCGACGCGCCTACATTTGAAATAACGAAATTTTGGTCGGCAGGAAAAATGGTCCAACGAACCGTTCGGTTCAAAAACGCGGACCGAAAACCGAACCGAAAGCCTCGTACCGAACGGTTCAATACGAATAAGTGTATCGTTACACCCCTAATATATATATATATATATATATATACCGTATATACCCCAATATAAGACGACCCTGAATATAAGACGACCCCCCCATTTTCCAGACTTATTTTTGTGGAAAAAATCTGGTTTTCAACAGAAAATAATTTTAAGAGCAAATTTCCGAGGCGTTGTTCCAAATGCCTCGCATCACCTGCGCCTCGTGTAGAGGCCCGCTCGTCGGCGGAGACCGGCACATCTGCGCTTCCTGATTGGCCATGACTGCGGATGCCCTGAGTGCGACGGGATGGATTTAACCCTGCGGGGTCGTCTGGCCGTTTTCGACGACGATCCGGCTCCCGCTCTCTCTCTCTCTCTCTCTCTGTCTCTCTCTCTCTGCTCGAGCCGCGCAAGAAAAAGCGCCGTTCACAGAGGATGCCAGAGCGGACGGAGAGAAGCGAGCAGAGACCCGCCCCCCCTGTTCACATATCGTGTCTTTTGCGCGCTCAAGTTGTTATTCAAATGTAGGCGCGCGCTCATAATGAAAGCGACGCGCTCGTTTTTTCCAAGCGCGTTCGCGCCGCATCGAGATCCTCTGCGCTCTCGTCAGTCGACGGCGCGGGAGAAAAAGGCTATCAATCGATTCCTCCACTCGAATATAAGATGACCCTGAATATAAGACGACCCCCCCATTTTTCAGCCTATTTTTAGGACAAAAACCTCGTCTTATATTCGGGTATATACGGTATATATATATATATATATATATACAGGTGAAACTCGATAAATTTGAATATCGTGCAAAAGTTATACTAATATATTATATAGACTCATTACATGCAAAGTGAGATATTTCAAGCCTTTATTTGTTATAATTGTCAGTCCCTCCAGGATTTCACGATTTTTTTGTGTGATTTTTGCAATCAAAATTTTGTGGTGGTAATTTCCAGAAATGTGTGAAAAAATTTGCGATTTTTATATTTTATAATTAGGACATCACATTTACCATAATAGTATTATGTCAGATGTACAATAGTCATACATGACACAAATCACAAACAAAATGCATAAAGCTTGTTTATTTGGTCTAATCAAATTCTTTTTTTTTTTTTATTGTGCAGTAGCCTATTGTTGTTGCTTGATTAACATTAACAACACTGACAACAGCAGGTAAATTAGGTTACTGTCACTTTAAGACCTACTACAGTAATGACAAATGTCCCAATCAGTTATTGTTTTACGTAAATACTTGCCAAGATGAATATTTTGAAGTAATTGTAGCTATGTGTATTTGTTCAAGCACTATAAAGAGAATTCAATATTCTAACTAGGCTGACAGGCGGTGACACGCAGTGAGTCAGTCAGTCACACACACACACACACACACACACACACACTTGCAGTCAGAGACAGACTGTCACTCGACTGGCTGAAATTAGTTCTCTTTCACGGTATACTGCGCTTTTAATCATTCTTTTTAGTACCATCGAGCATATCATACTTTTTGTTATGTCATTCAATCATGTTAAACGCGTTAATAAGTTTGCCGTCCTGCCCAATGAAAACCTGGGCGCTGAGAGGGCAGGAGAGACGCTTTTTCTTTCGCAATGTTTCCGACAGACCGCTCACAGACATCACGCGTGCGCAACATCTGTATCCACGTAAAAATGCATTGTAACTTTAATTAACTAGAGATATTTCAATTGGGTGATTATAATTTAATGTTTTGTGAGGTCTTTTTTTGAATTTTTGTGATTATTTTGCGGTTAAATTAGGAATTATGCAGGATCGCAAAAATTGCGACATTTTGTTGATTTTGCGTTGTATTCAGCGATCGCAGAATCGCGAAAAACTGGAGGGACTGAATTGTGATGATTATGGCTTACAGCTTATGAAAACCTTTACACAATATTCTAATTTTGACTTTGGGGTTTTCGTAAGCTGGAAGCCATAATCATCAACATTATAACAAATAAAGGCCTGAAATATCTCACTTTGCATGTAATGAGTCTATATAATATATTAGTTTCACCTTTTAAGTTGAATTACTGAAATAAATGAACTTTTGCACCAGTTTCACCTGTGTATTCCCCCAGGTAAATGTATGTGCTACTATACTAAGTTTTTGTAAAAAGTGTGAATGATAAAACCTACAATAATAAATACAGAGACGCTCTAATGGGAACATGAATTATGGGAAATACCTTTTTCCGTTCGCCGTCGGAATGAAAGTTTCCGTCTCCGTAGTTTGTTGAAGCCGACGCAATCTGAATCGTCGCTGCTGGGAGAGCCGGGAATCATGTTCGTCTATAAACACACAGACACACATTGGCTACGTTTACATGCACAACTTCTATTTCAATCTGACTGAACTCATTCCGGCTGATGAATCTGAGCGTATTGTTCACAGGAACATGTGATCGGTTGATGTGTGTGTTTATACGTCACAAGCTTCAAATCGGGATAGATGTTTTGACATGCATGAATATACAGAGTTGTGGTTCTTTATTTGTTTTAAACAGTAGACTTAATATGTATCAATTTCTGGCCATAATTTGGAGACAATGAGCATATGAACCGTATATATTTATCACGCTGTACGAATGCCCAAACCGTCGTCTGTGGATGAGAATAAGCACTGGTGGGCCGTTGTCCTGTTCCACTTCACACACGCAATGAAAGGAGAATTTGAGAATGACGGGAAACTCATTTATACGACACTTTATTCAACAGGAACAACAGTTCGTTCAGCACGTCACACGTCATTGCGCTATTTCTACGTCATTACGCTATTTCTACGTCATTACGCTATTTCTACGTCATTACGCTATTTCTACGTCATTACGCTATTTCTACATCATTACACTATTTCTACGTCATAACGCAATTTCTACGTCATAACGCTATTTCTACGCCAGTGCGCCACTTCTACGTCAGTGCGCTACTTCTACGTCATTTCGCTATTTCTACATCATTACGCTATTTCTGCATCATTACGCTATTTCTATGTCATTGCGCTATTTCTACATCATTACGCTATTTTTACATCATTACGCTATTTCTACGTCATAACGCTATTTCTTCGTCATTACACTATTTCTACGTCATTACGCTATTTCTACGTCATTGCGCTATTTCTACGTCATTGCGCTATTTCTACGTCATTACGCTATTTCTACGTCATTGCGCTATTTCTACGTCATAACGCTATTTCTACGTCATTACGCTATTTCTACGCCATTACGCTATTTCTACGTCATTGCGCTATTTCTACATCATTACGCTATTTCTACGTCATTGCGCTATTTCTACATCATTACGCTATTTCTACATCATTACACTATTTCTACGTCATAACGCTATTTCTAAGTCATTACGCTATTTCTGCGTCATTACGTTATTTCTACGTAATTACGCTATTTCTACGTTATTGCCCTATTTCTACGTCATTCTGCTATTTCTACATCATTACGCTATTTCTACGCCATTGCGCTATTTCTACGTCATTGCGCTATTTCTACGTCATTACGCTATTTCTACGCCAGTGCGCCACTTCTACGTCATTTCGCTATTTCTACATCATTACGCTATTTCTGCATCATTACGCTATTTCTATGTCATTGCGCTATTTCTACATCATTACGCTATTTTTACATCATTACGCTATTTCTACGTCATAACGCTATTTCTTCGTCATTACGCTATTTCTACGTCATTACGCTATTTCTACGTCATTGCGCTATTTCTACGTCATTGCGCTATTTCTACATCATTACGCTATTTCTACGTCATTGCGCTATTTCTACGTCATAACGCTATTTCTACGTCATTACGCTATTTCTACGCCATTACGCTATTTCTACGTCATTGCGCTATTTCTACATCATTACGCTATTTCTACGTCATTGCGCTATTTCTACATCATTACGCTATTTCTACATCATTACACTATTTCTACGTCATAGCGCTATTTCTAAGTCATTACGCTATTTCTGCATCATTACGTTATTTCTACGTAATTACGCTATTTCTACGTTATTGCCCTATTTCTACTTCATTACGCTATTTCTACATCATTACGCTATTTCTACGCCATTGCGCTATTTCTACGTCATTGCGCTATTTCTACGTCATTACGCTATTTCTACGTCATTACGCTATTTCTACGTCATTGCGCTATTTCTACGTCATTGTGCTATTTCTACATTACGCTATTTCTAAATCATTACGCTATTTCTACGTCATTACGCTATTTCTACGTCATTACACTCTTTCTACATCATTACGCTATTTCTACGTCATTACGCTATTTCTACGTCATTACACTCTTTCTACATCATTACGCTATTTCTACGTCATTACGCTACTTCTACATCATTACGCTCGACATATTCCCTATCAGATCGATTAATGTGTTTTACATGAAGGCTTTTCAGTCCGACTGAACCGTCAATCCGATAGCTAACGGATTATTTGGCTGCATGTACACGTAGCCATTGATAAACAGACGCTTTTTGGGTTTGCTGGATTCTCTGAGTGACTCACGTCTCTGAGGTCGAAGGTGATCTCCAGGTTACTCCAGAAGTGGTCGGAGAACTCCGGGTACATGTCCAGCACCTCCAGCACATCTTCCCGGTGGATCTTATGGAGGTCGCAGTATGTCAGCGCTCTCACGTCTGCGTTAGATTTCCCGGGACGCGCGTACAGGTTTATGGGCTCGCCGAATATATCATTCTTCCCTGTTCATAGGAGTTCATAAGTGCATCATCAGAAACATCCATAATAACATTTACATTTAATCATTTAGCAGAGCCTTTATCCGAAGCGACTTACAAATGATACTTACAAACATCAAACTATCTATCAATCTATCCATCTATCTATGTATCTATCTATCCATCCATCCATCCATCCATCCATCCATCCATCCATCCATCCATCCATCCATCCATCTATCTATCTATCTATCTATCTATCTATCTATCTATCTATCTATCTATCTATCTATCTACTTGTCTATCTATCTACTTGTCTAGCTATCTACCTATCTATCTATCTATCTATCTATCTATCTATCTATCTATCTATCTGTCTATCTATCTATCTATCTATCTATCTATCTATCTATCCATCATCCATCTATCTATCCATCCATCTATCTATTTGGACTACAGTATTGCACGCATGAGTGACATGAACTGTTTTTTAATCCTCTTTGGAGATTGACAGTCACTATTAGCTTTCAAAGAACAGCAGTGACATTCTGCTAAACATCTGCTCCTGTTTTCCACAGAAGAAAAGGTGACACAGGAAAGTCATGAGGGCGAGTAAACGACTTTTGGATGAATTAGTCCTTTAACTGTGTAAATGCAGTGTTACAGATGATGTCCTGTAGGTGGCACTAGAGGACAGACAGAATCTCTCAAACTGAACCTATCGTTGAAACGGTGTCGCATTTAAACAGGATATACATCTAGCATGGCTTAAATGGAAAACATACTCTACTTCCTTCTTTTTTTTTCTCTCACAAGTTTTCAAGGCTTGCGTTCTCGAGCTCCAAACACTGTTGATGTGCGGATGAGCGGCCGGAGCGCGTTAAGAGTTTTCTGTTAGAGCGGTGTCGTGTTAGTGGCCCCTAAGTTAATAACAAATGATCTTTGCAACGGAAGTGAATCAATCAAAACTAACTTTATCTGGACAATAACTTTATTCTAGAGCTGCTGTAAAGCCTAAACACTCTCTGTTACTGTAATCTCCTGTCATCACTGTAAAGCTGCTGTGAAACTCTATATAGTTAAAAGCGCTGTATAAATGAAGATGACTTGACTTAAGCATATGGTCCATTTTGAGATCATGTTGACTTCTAAACAGGCGTTGTGGAAATATACGCTGATAGTCTGTTTCAGTTAATTTTACTGTGTAATGCTGTATTTTCACCTAAGATGGCCACGACCACATCTCCACGTAAGATCTCGATGGACCCGCGAGAGATGAAGTACAGCGCGGTCAGGACGTCCCCGGCGTGCACCAGTGTGTCTCCCGGAGGAGCGTGTGTGGTCTTAAACTTCATGGCCAGCGCCCGCAGACACCCTTTACTGGAGCCCTTGAACGCTTTACAGTTCTGCAGGAGCGTTCGGTTCAGGTGGAGGCAGATGTCGGCCTGTAGACACTCCGGGAAACCCTTCAGCACCTGAACACACACATCAGACAACTGTTACAAGCTGGAGAACATTCAGAAGAAGGTCAGTACAAATCTACTGTCGAACAACTGGTTTGTGTGAGAATTAGACCAAAATATGAGAAATCAACAACAAATAAATGATAGATAGATAGATAGATAGATAGATAGATAGATAGATAGATAGATAGATATTTGTATAACTGCTCATCAAGGCTGCATTCATTTAATAAAACACAATAAAACAGTAATATTGTGAAATATTATTACAATGTAAATCATGTTTTCTATGTGAATATACAGTAAAGTGTAATTTATTCCTGCGATCAAAGCTGTATTTTCAGCATCATTACTCCAGTCTTCAGTGTCACATGATCCTTCAGAAATCACTCTAATATGAAGATCTGATGCTCAAGAAACATTTATGATTTTTAGCAATGTTGAAAACAGTTCATATTTTTGTGGAAATGGCAATATCATTTATTTTTCAGGATTCTTTAATAGAAAGAACACCATTTATTGAAATAGAAATATTTAGCAACATTATAAATGTCTTTATTGTCACTTACTATAACACGTAATAACCCACTTATAACTATTGTTTAAATAAATAAAAATATTACAGACCCCAAGCTTGACCTTGATTATGTCATTTTCAAAGCTTAATGGGATCTGCAGTCTCATATACACAAATTCTTACTTTTTGTTGATTTTCAAGAACTTTTTTGGCTTCAAATCAATGTTTTTAATGTTGTGATTCATCTCAGAGCTGAATGATTTAGTTTTAGTAGCTTGTAAAGAAACAAAATCAATTATAAAAAGGAAATATTAGCCAGCAGTACAGCAATCACCACCACTCTGACTGTCCAATCAGAACGCTCCACTGCTCTTAATGAGAAGAGCTCATAGGCCGAGGTGGACGCTCATTTGTTTTCTTTACTTGAGTGCGTAATCTCGTTAAACTCTGGGTTTTACGCCTGGTAATAGTAGAGGACGTGCTGGCGAGGACAGCTGCTAAATTAACTCATTATGGATAATGTACTATATTCATGTAATCCAGCTCACAACTCACACTTTATTATGCCCTTTCTCAAAGTATTGATGTTGTGTTTGTGCTCTACTAGAACAGGCTTTTATGGAAGCTTGTTTCCACCACAGAATAAAAAATAAAAAAGGTAATTGCGACTTTTTATCTCACAATTCTGACTTATCTCAGAATTGCATCATATAAAGTCGCAATTAGGAGTTATAAAGTCAGAATTGCGAGATATAAAGTCAGAATTGCGAGATATAAAGTCAGAATTGCGAGATATAAAGTCAGAATTGCGAGATATAAAGTCAGAATTGCGAGATATAAAGTCAGAATTGTGAGATATAAAGTCAGAATTGCGAGTTATAAAGTCAGAATTGCGAGATATAAAGTCAGAATTGCGAGATATAAAGTCAGAATTGCGAGATATAAAGTCAGAATTGCGAGATATAAAGTCAGAATTGCGAGATATAAAGTCAGAATTGTGAGATATAAAGTCAGAATTGCGAGATATAAAGTCAGAATTGCGAGATATAAAGTCAGAATTGCGAGATATAAAGTCAGAATTGCGAGATATAAAGTCAGAATTGTGAGATATAAAGTCAGAATTGCGAGATATAAAGTCAGAATTGCGAGTTATAAAGTCAGAATTGCGAGATATAAAGTCAGAATTGCGAGTTATAAAGTCAGAATTGCGAGTTATAAAGTCAGAATTGCGAGATATAAAGTCAGAATTGCGAGATATAAAGTCAGAATTGCGAGTTATAAAGTCAGAATTGCGAGATATAAAGTCAGAATTGCGAGATATAAAGTCAGAATTGCGAGATATAAAGTCAGAATTGCGAGATATAAAGTCAGAATTGCGAGATATAAAGTCAGAATTGCGAGATATAAAGTCAGAATTGCGAGTTATAAAGTCAGAATTGCATCATATAAAGTCGCAATTAGGAGTTATAAAGTCAGAATTGCGAGATATAAAGTCAGAATTGCGAGATATAAAGTCAGAATTGCGAGATATAAAGTCAGAATTGCGAGTTATAAAGTCAGAATTGCGAGATATAAAGTCAAAATTGCGAGATATAAAGTCAGAATTGCGAGATATAAAGTCAGAATTGCGAGATATAAAGTCAGAATTGCGAGATATAAAGTCAGAATTGCGAGATATAAAGTCAGAATTGCGAGATATAAAGTCAGAATTGCGAGATATAAAGTCAGAATTGCGAGATGTAAAGTCAGAATTGTGAGATATAAAGTCAGAATTGCGAGATATAAAGTCAGAATTGTGAGATATAAAGTCAGAATTGCGAGATATAAAGTCAGAATTGCGAGATATAAAGTCAGAATTGCGTGATGTAAACTTGCAATTCTGACTTTATATCTCACAATTCTGACTTTATAACTCAACCAGGCCCCGCCCCTTTATTCTGCGTATGAATTATTATAATGAGGAATATTGTGACGTGTTCGTTCCCGGGAAAAACTCAAGACTACAATGGAGGCGTTTCAGGAGTTCAGAAACACTGACACTGATATAGAGAACAACTGGAGCTTCTCATGATCACACAGCAACATCACACACTGAAGACTTAATAGGGCCTGTTTTAAATGTGTTGCATGTACGTCTGTCAGTGTAAGGGAGCAGGGAAACTCACGGCGTTCATGTCGATGCCGTTGGTGTAGGACCAGGCGTGTTGGAAGTACTCCTCCAATCTCTGTCGCAGTGGGTTGGGAATCTGATGGAAGCGGATGAACTCTCGCACACGCAGCATCTGTGTGTGATACCGAGCCGTTCCCGAGTACAGCCGCTGGATGATGGCCGACACGTTCCCGAAGATACTGGCGTACATGAGCGCTGAACGGGAACAGGAACGCATGGTTAAAACAAGAAGCTCCTACACAGGTACACGGTTTTACACTTTTTCTTAGTGATTAAAGGTCCTTGCACACTGAGTCCGAAATTTTCGTATGCATTTTTGCGTATTCGTGATTCGGTGGCTCTGAATGGTTAGCCTGGTCCTACCAGACTCTCATACATCTCATTTGTACAGAGAGTCTGGCCTCGCTCCATTGACAAGCGTTAACGTCCGTGTATTCTGTTGAAGTTTAAAACTATTGGATCTGCCCAGAGCCACTATGGATCTCCCATGAACAATCGTTAACGTTTGGTTGTGACGTATGACGACTCAAACTAGCGCACGACATCAACGCCATCGTTCTCAGCCACTCCCTCTGTTCGCTGATTGGAACGGTAAAAAATTGACCGGAGAAAACCCACAAATATACCACAAACCCAGACGTAGTACCAGAGCCCGTTTACAGAGAGCCCGATTGTACCGAATTGTGGTTGTAGTTCCACCAGAGTTCCACTGGGGGCGATCGTCCGAGTGCAAAATGAATGGGAGTCTATGGAGCTAGACGGCAAAATTTGTCTCTTTCACCCGATTGCCGTTGAGAAATCTCAGATTTGATTGTAGGTTTTGCAAGTTCAACATGGGTTATAGGTTGAAAGCTGAATGAACGAGTACTTATGTCCTTTCGATTTCTTACAGGTTGAGTTGTTGTTGCCCATAACACGCTAGCATTCTGCTAATGAACGCTGGTTGGTCAGACTGATTACGGCCAGAGACACCGCTTGATGGAATCGTGGCATCCGGACCAGAATGTTAAGAACTTTAGTTTAACAAAAACTCTTCTAGCTCGTATGTTTACCCGTGTCAGCTGTCTCGAGAGAGAGGAAAGTGCAGAGCGCGAACGCACCAGTGACTGAAGGATTGCCGTAAAGCAGTATCTCTGGTCGTACGATGTGTATGATGTCATTGACATTTTAAAAGACTTTTTAAAGCAAATAAGTGACTCTAAAAAATCTAACACCCAGCAATGTGTAATTTCTTTGCATCTCCTTTCGAATACAACATTCAAATTACTAGACAAAAAATGATATCCTGAGAAAAGTGGATTTTGAGGGGTATCGCTCCATAGACCTCCATTCATTCTGCACTCGTCCTGTGAGCGCCCTCATGTGGAGCCGGAGTGGAACTGCAGCCAGTTCAGGAGCCGGGAGTTTACTGAGAGTGGGAGTTCTCCCCTTATTAGACATTCTCTGGTAGTACTGAAGGAAAATAAAAATTGAGCAAAAGTACGTAGGAGGGCGGAGCCAGGCTACTGAATTGTCAAAACGCTATTCAAAGTGCTTGCTACGGATGCGAAAAATGCAGAAAATAGAACCCGATCTGAATTTGTTTATGAGGGACGAATGTTTCGGAGGCAGTGTGTAAGCGTGATTGACACAACATGAGGTCGTATTTATTTTTAACGTGCGAAAATTTCTGACGCGGATTTCTGACGTTAAATTTACTAGCAATTTCTGATCGAAAACACCATATATTTTTCAGTGTATACAAATCTCAAGTGCTTCAGAACGAGCCTAACAGATTTCTGTGTGTGTTCATCATTACCTGACCTCGATCCTCACTCCTGTCGGCTGTGTTACCGCGGTGAGCACGGACTGAACTTACTGCAGGTGGGCAGCACTGTGAATCACACTACAAAAGCAGCAAAAATAGCAACAAAGAAGCAGCGACTGAAGCTCAAACGCCGCAGAATACAGTATATCCTCCTCTTCTCTTTGTTGAATTAACTTTCAGGAATTATCGAATGATGGTAATCTCAAAAAGCCTGTCAAAACAGCACATCTGAGTCATATTTCACCACTACAACAAAAGAAAGAAATAAGAAAACATATTTAGTTCCTTCTTTGTTGCTGTTTTTGCTGCTTTTGTAGTGTGAATCATAGTGCGCTGGAGATCTGACCTTTACATCCATTTTACTAAGATTATGTGCATTGTGACATTATTTTCATGATAATTAAACAAATTTTTATGTAATGCTAAACAAAATATCAATTCTCATTACTATAAAATGCAAAAAAAAAAAAAAACCTAACAATGTTTTCTTATTTATTCTGTGGAGTATGTGTACATCTCAATGGTATTGCTTGAACTGTATTTACTTTGTGCTGATTTTAATAGGTAAAAACATTGTATTACAGAATTTGTAATAAGGGATGCACCGAAATGACCATTTTGGCCGATTCGATAACCGATAATTCTTTATATTTGAAAGCCGATAACCGATATATTGGCCGATAAATCTGAATCTAAATTTTTTTATAATTTCTAAGAGCCTGAATACAAAAAAAAAGTCTCACCATTAAAAGCCATTATTCTCATTATAATTTTATGTAGCCTATATGAAGAACATTTTTGCAATTAACTGTATTTTCCTTTTTTGAAGTGATATATATATATATATATATATATATATATTTTGTATATTAAATTATTTATATAAATATAAATTTTCTTATCAGGCCGATAACGATAACATTAAAAATGGACATACCGATATTGATATGGTGGGCGATATATATCTTGCATCCCTAGTTGTAATGCAAAACAGTATATAATTTCTGCAATGAGAACCACCATTAAAAATAGAAAAAAAAGAAAAAAAAACTTAAAAAATACCAAGAATTAAAATGACATAAAATACAGAAATTAGAATTTGTCATGAAAATAATGTCACGATGTAAAATTAAATCTAATAAATAAATTAAAATAAAATATGATGGGGTTGAATATCACCTGGACCTGATTCCTTGAGATTTATTCTAACACACTAAAGAAAGAAACAAATCCAATCGAAGCAGTAAAAACACAGATGAAATAAATATAATTGATCAAATGAGTCCGTTTGTAGTGGTTCAGTGAATATTGAGCCTGATCACTACAGTCTGGTGACTTCAGCTTTGAACAAGCTAATTAATTAAATGAAAAATCTTGTCTCGGATCAAAGAAGTCATGTTGATTTTGTCCTTTTGCCCTCTAACAAAATGTAATTCTGCAGCTCCGATGGTAAATGCTGGAACCGGCCATAAAAACGGAAATTACTTCACTGTGGTCTGATATATGTGCGGCAGAGATATTAAATTGGCAATTTATCATTAATTGCTGTGATCAAGACCTTCACAAATGAGCTATCAGGTTGATTTGTTAACGGAAAATTAAAAAGGGAGGATGTTTCATCAGCATTGTGAGGTTTGATCATACAGTGCACACTTAAAAGAGCTCTATTAAAGATACAGCCTACAGAACAAACAAGCACATCTGTAATGAAGGTTTAATCAGAGCTGCGAGAATATTTAGGATGAAGGTCAAAACTTAGACCTGCTTTAATGAGTCCATTATGCTTGATTTGTGTTCTCAGGATCTATTACGTTAATCAAAACATTTAAAATGGCAGTTTATACACACAAAGACTTGAATACACCTCTATTATGATGACCATGTCCTCAATATCTACGTTTATTGACACTGATCATAACAGAGATCCGCACTGATATGAATATTTTGGCCGATACCGATAACCGATATTTTTTATTTGAAAGCCGATCATTTTTAGAAAACCCAATTTTTTCTATAATTTTTGAGAGCCTGATTACAAAAAAAAAGTCTCACAATTAAAAGCCATTATTCTCATTATAATTTTATGTAGTTATATGACCGAACATTTTGCACTGAACTGTATTTTTATTTTGAAGTGATTTCAATCATATTTCAAGCAATTCAATGCGCATCTGAAGTGTCTCAGCTGAAGGAAATAATACATTATTCATCAGCTTTAATATATCAGTCTAATTTTCTTATTGGGCCGATAATGATAACATTAAAAATGAACATATATCGACCGATACCGATATGACGGCCGATATTATCCTGCATCCCTATATGTAATGATGTAATGTAAAACAGTATAAAATTGCTGTATTACAGTAATGACAACCACCATTAAAGATAAGGGAAATGACAAAAAACTTAAAATAAAATAAAAACATAAAATATGGAATTTAGAATCTGCCATGAACATACAGGTGAAACTCAAAACATTCGAATATCGTACAAAAGTTCATTTAAAGGTGAAACTAATATATTATATAGACTCATTACATGCAAAGTGAGATATTTCAAGCCTTTATTTGTTATAATGTTGATGATTATGGATTACAGCTTATGAAAAGCTTTTCACAATATTCTAGTTTTGACTTTGGGGTTTTCATAAGCTGTAAGCCATAATCATCAAAATTATAACAAATAAAGGCTTGAAATGTCTCACTTTGCATGTAATGAGTCTATATAATATATTAGTTTCACCTTTTAAGTTGAATTACTGAAATAAATGAACTTTTGCACGATATTCAAATTTTTCGAGTTTCACCTGTATGACCGATACCGATATGACGGCCGATATATTGTGCATCCCTATATGAAACACACTCACATCCTATGAGCATGACGCAGATGGAGAAGATCTTCTCGGAGTTGGTGTTCGGCGACACATTCCCGAAGCCCACGCTGGTCAAGCTGCTGAAGGTGAAGTATAACGCTGTCACGTATTTATCCTTGATGCTCGGCCCTGATCTCGGGATGCTGATGTTGTGCTGTTTGCCCAGATGAACGCCGAGCGCGTGAAGCCAGCCGATGGAGCGGTTCTGCTCCACATTCCCGATGGCGTACCAGATGCAGGCCAGCCAATGAGCGATCAGAGCGAAGGTGCACATGAGCAGGAACAGCACGGCCGCCCCGTACTCAGAGTAGCGGTCCAGTTTACGAGCCACTCGCACCAGCCGTAGGAGTCGCGCCGTCTTCAGGAGGCCGATGAGGGTGGTCGTCTGGAGCCAGAGGATACACAAAAAACACTCGTTTTCATTTCTACAACTTTAGCTTTAATAAATTAGGCATCATAATAAAGATGTAGAGTAAAGGAACACTAGAAACATGTTTTTCATGTTTTTGAAAGAAGTCTCTTCTACTCAGTGGTCAAAAATACTGTAAAAATGTGAAATATTTTTGCGTTATGGCTGACGAGGGTGATCATCTGGAACGAGAGGATTCAGAAAAAACACATTTCTACAATTTTAGCTTTAAAAATCTACATCTTTATTATAAATGCGTTGTAATACTTAAACTTTTTTCACACATATATATTCCCCTGACGTCTTGTAATCCTTTCCTTTCATTATTTTTATATTCAATGCATCAGATTCATATATATATATATATATATATATATATATTAGGGCTGTCAGTTAAACGCGTTATTAACGGCGTTAACGCAAACCCATTTTAACGGCGTCAATTTTTTTATCGCGTGATTAACGGTCTTTTTGGCCTAGCAAACTTTGTAGTTTTTTTCACATGCTGTTGCAACAGGACGCGGCATGCGCGGCGCTGCGCTATGAAACCCATTCATTTCAATGGCTTGCGCCGCGCGAGGACGTTTTGTTGCTTCGTCGACCAAAGCGCAAGCGGATCTAGCTAGACCGGAAACAAAACAACAGGCGCGCCGCACACACTTGTTTTGGGCTTGCGAGCCGGCCAAATAGTAGGTTAACGTTACGCTTTGAGTGGATGACGAGCGCGAGACGGCGAAATGGATGCCAATAAGATTCTGAATGGAAAGTTTACTTTTAAAAAGTTCCCAAATGGTTCCATTGACAAGACCAAAGTGATCTGTGTGTTTGTCGTTGTGAACTGAGCTATCATCATCGCAGCGCGTCCAGGCTGAAATACCACTTGATGGCCAAGCGCACACACACACAAACACACACACACACACACACACACACATAGCTGATGCGAATTCTCCGCCCCCTCGTCAATATCAGGACCTCGTCAGTATTTCTTTCACCCTTTTATTAATGGACAGTGTTACATTGAGAGATTATTTGCTCCAAGTGAAAATGTTAGTGTGAAATTGAACACAGTGTATGTCAATGTTGTTTTCAATAAAAACATTTGCACAAAGCAAGCCGATCCATGTTTACCCGTGTCAGCTGTCTCGAGAGAGAGGAAAGTGCAGAGCGCGAACGCACCAGTGACTGAAGGATTGCCGTAAAGCAGTATCTCTGGTCGTACGATGTGTATGATGTCATTGACATTTTAAAAGACTTTTTAAAGCAAATAAGTGACTCTAAAAAATCTAACACCCAGCAATGTGTAATTTCTTTGCATCTCCTTTCGAATACAACATTCAAATTACTAGACAAAAAATGATCCACTTTTCCATGTTGAGAGCAGGACAAAAAGAAAATCAAGAGACATTTAGAATAGATAAAAAAATAATTGCGATTAATCGCGAGTTAACTATGACATAAATGCGATTAATCGCGATTAAATATTTTAATCGTTTGACAGCCCTAATATATATATATACACACACTCACCTAAAGGATTATTAGGAACACCATACTAATACTGTGTTTGACCCCCTTTCGCCTTCAGAACTGCCTTAATTCTACGTGGCATTGATTCAACAAGGTGCTGAAAGCATTCTTTAGAACTGTTGGCCCATATTGATAGGATAGCATCTTGCAGTTGATGGAGATTTGTGGGATGCACATCCAGGGCACGAAGCTCCCGTTCCACCACATCCCAAAGATGCTCTATTGGGTTGAGATCTGGTGACTGTGGGGGCCATTTTAGTACAGTGAACTCATTGTCATGAATGCGGATCCACAACAGAACCGGAAGACAATACAATGCTGAATAAAGGCGTAGTTTTTGTTATTTTTGGACCAAAATGTATTTTCGATGCTTCAAAACATTCTTACTAACCCACTGATGTCACATGGACTACATTGATGATGTCTTTATTTTCTTTCTGGACAAGGACAGTATACCGTACATACATTTCCAATGGAGGGACAGAAAGCTCTCGGACTAAATCTAAAATATCTTAAACTGTGTCCCGAAGATGAACGGAGGTCTGACGGGCTTGGGACGACATGAGGGAGAGTCATTAATGACATCATTTTCATTTTTGGGTGAACGAACCCTTTAATGCTTTTTAATGCCCTGCGGAAACCCTGGAAATGAGTACACAAAAGTAAAAGCACAAGAGCGAGAAAAAAAGTGTCCCATGATTCCCCTCACCTCAGCACTCACCTCCTCCCCGGTCCGGTATATGAGCAGGTCGAAGGGGATCGCGGCCACCATGTCGATGAGGAACCAGCCTTTAAAGTAATGCACAGCGATGCGCAGCGGGTGGCTGACCACCTCGTCGTTGGCGTTGACGTACGTGGTGCGGAAGTTGATGATGATGTCGATGATGAACATGATGTCCACGATGAGGTCCACCACATTGAGAGGACTGCAGGAGTACCCACAGTTCTGCATGGAGACCTCCTCCTCCTCGTCCAGGAGGAAGGCTGCGGAGTACGGCGTGAGGATGGCGGTGTAGATCACCAACAGCAGGATCAGCCAATCCCACACCGCTTTAAACGGGCTGTAGTGTAGGACCGTCCACTTGTGGATCCGAGGAGCCTGGAGTTTATACTCCGGAAGAACATCGGCGCCCAGAGACAGAACCTGGATTGGAAGAGAACGGATGATTTAACGGGACGTTTCAAAGATGCTTGTGTTTGGAAACGTTTCATTTAACGTGGCATTAATACACCAAAGACCATCAGCAAAAATATGCAATAAATGCTGTGCTTGAAAATGAACAGCAGTCTCAGAGATGCATATACACTCAGATTTAAAAATCCCCCTGTAGTCAATAATTGTATCCCTTAAAACTCACCTTTAATCACCAAAGTGACAAATTAAAAAAAAAAATCCGTCTTCACGCCTTAAAATATCTTATAACTCGACACCCTTGCCTCATTTAGTATGCACGGTTCTATGAATATGCAAACGAGCCCCGCCTCCACTCACTCACTCAGCTCAGAGATCCACTGGTTGACGATCACACGTTGATCTGATTGGTTACAAGGTCGTTTGTGACGTCAGAAACACCAGCGATTTCAAACCGTGTGTTTGAGACTGTCTTTGGTTCACTGCAGTTTTAAGCAGGAAATACTCAGCAATGCTGTCGACTTATGAACTTACACACGGTGTGTCTTAAAGCGTATTAAAAACACCACATACACACATAAACAACATGTGTGATGAAGCCATTTAGAATTAGCATAAAATTCAAGATTTCAGGGCAAAAATGCTCCTGTATGAGTTTTTGTATGATATTTATATCATTTGCCATAGTTACGCAATATCACACGAGTGCTGTTTTTATCCCGAATAGCACGAGTGCAAATGGGATATTGATTTTATACAACAGTTCAATAAATAAGAAGTTAATATTGTGTTATATTTTAGACACAGTATTGTCTGTTTTGGCTCAATCGTGCCATTTAGACATTTACCGCCATAAGTTTCACTTCATAAAAAAAATCATATTTTGGGGATATTTTGCCCAAAAAATTAAAATTGTGTCATCATTTACTGACCCTCGTGTCTTACAGTTTTTTACAATCACTTTGCTACTATTTTCAGAACCTTGATGTCATTTTTCACAACTCTAGACACAAAACTCACAACCAATTATCAAAATGCACATTTTTCAAAACTAACCATTTTCTCAATTGTTTGGATACAATACACATAAAACGTAGATCATTTGTTCATTCAACAAAAATCACTTGGCGTGATTTTTGTTACAGTACTGTCTTTTCTTTTCTATTTCATTGCATTGCATTTGATGGTTTACAGTACTGTCTTTTCTTTTCTATTTCATAGCTAATAACTGTATTTTTGCTTTGATTAAAATAAACCAATGTTGTGATTGTACTGTAGTATTTTGCATCAATATATTACAAACTTTGTTCAATGATTCCACTTTGTCTGTATTCTCTCTACTACTGCAGTACTTTACAGTAACAGATGTGTTTACTGTACATGTAGTACCATAATGAAACCTGTATCACCTATTTTGTTCTACAATAGTTAATGATTGTACGAACAATGACAGAGTGAAACTATCGGTTGCTTGTGTGTGGGTGATCTATAGTTGTGTTTCAATGGTATTTCACAGTAAATTTGTTTTTTGAACCAATGATTGTGCAAGTGCAAGATTTCTTTAAAGATGTGAATGCACAATGCAATGTTTTGAACATTAGACAACCTGTGTTACAAGTGATAACCGTTTTGAGTTTTGTGTCTAGAGTTTTGAAAAATGACATCAAGGTTCTGAAAATAGTAGCAAAGTGATTGTAAAAAACTGTATTAAACCTGTATGACTTTCTTTCGAGTAAAAAAATATGTTTCAAAGAATTTTGTTAACAAAACTTTTGGTCTGTAAATATATCTAAATACAAATCCAGATGCAGCTTCTAAAAAAAGAAAACAAAAATCATGTCCCTTTTAGCCTAAAACTTTATGTGTAATAAATTCTATGTTGAATCAAAAGCAAAATATTTCTTTCTAAAGCTACTTTTTGTATTGTCTATTTGATGCTTTTCTCATTTAACACAATAATGACTTTAAATGATCTTTTAGGGGTAATTTAACCGCCAAATCTGATGTGCGATTAATCAGATTAATTAATCGACACATAATTAGATCATATGTTTTAATCGCTCGACAGCCCTAAAAACATTCATTTTCATGTGAAGGTCTTAAAAACAGTAATATAGTGAAATATTGTGATGTAAAACACGAGCGCACTAGCGAGGGAGGGTGGTTTGACACAAGTGTGCTGTGTTGGTGTACGAGAGGAGTTGACCTCATGACCGCTGATGATGGTCTTATATAAAGCTGCTTTAGGAGAAACTCACCGGCTGAGTGTTCCTAACACATTTATATGATGAAGTGTTTTTTCACGTCATGCATAAGTTTAAGCAATTTGACACATTATAATTATAGCACAACAAACAAGCCCCACACACAGCGCTGTCACGCAACTAATGTTATAAAAGTATTCTCGCTGTCAGGCCGTCTTTGAGACGCTCGGCGCGCTGACAGACGCGTCCTGACTTGTGTTTTCAGTGCAACACAAAACTCAGCTGATTTACTGCGATATGATTAAATGCACGCAGACGACCGGCCGTTTATGTGCTCGTTACACAAAGCGGCTGTCTGAGAGATGCATATACAAGAAGGGTCATAATTCATTTATGCTGACAGAAAACCCCCCTCAAATGAACAATAGCAAAGTAACACAAAAAAGATATATTTATTACAATAATTAAAATCATTATGATTTAAAGTGTTTCTGTGGTGAAAATCCAGCGTTTAATGTTGTTTATGTGTGTATGTGGTGTGTTTAATACGCTTTAAGACACACCGTGTGTAAGTTCATAAGTCGACAGCATTGCTGAGTATTTCCTGCTTAAAACTGCAGTGAACCAAAGACAGTCTCAAAAACACGGTTTGAAATCGCTGGTGTTTCTGACGTCACAAACGACCTTGTAACCAATCAGATCAACGTGTGATCGTCAACCAGTGGATCTCTGAGCTGAGTGAGTGAGTGGAGGCGGGGGTCATTTGCATATTCATAGAACCGCGCATACTAAATGAGGCAAAGGTGTCGAGTTACATTCAAGATATTTTAAGGCATGAAGACATTTTTTTACAAGGAAAAAACATTGAAATTTGTCAGTTTGGTAATGAAAGAGGAGTTTTAAGGGATACAATTACTGACTACAGGAGGACTTTAAAACAAAAACTTGCATTCAAAGATAAATTCCAGAAAGAAAACATAAATCACAGCCTCTCTCATCAGTCAATGTCAGATTTCTAAGAGCATCCAGTAATTTCTGTCATGTTCATGTCACATTTCATCTCGTCTGCTGAGCCACGATTGAGACAAACCCACATGGACGGAGCGAGTGGTTTGTTTGTGCGCTGGGAGATGTGAGATGGGAAAAGTCCAGCTGAACCTTTAGATACAGACTCAAAAAACCTGGAGCCGCTAGAACCGTCACGAGCTTTACACTCCTCATTAATCTTCAGCTTCCCGTGCCTCAGTATTAGACATCTTTAGAGTTAGGATCATGTCTGCCGAAAGCCTGAGCATCAGAGCCTCGTGTCAGTCAGTGTCAAACGCAGGGCATTCTGGGGGTCAGCAGGTGTTGCACACACACACACACACACACACAGGCCGCGGGCAAGAGCAGGTGCCACTCTCACACAGTCGTTTACAGCACGACACACACTCCTGTGTGAGTCATCATGGGAAATGTCCCGCAGCCGCCTGTCTTCACTAGCACACGTCAGATGCGGTGACGGACACTCGACTCTGAAAAGAGCAGAAACGCTGTTCGCTGAAGACATCATGACTAACACTAGAGTTTCCACAAGCACAAACACACACACACGACTAACACTAGTGTTTCCACAAGCACAAACACACACACACACGACTAACACTAGTGTTTCCACAAGCACAAACACACACACACGACTAACACTAGTGTTCCCACAAGCACAAACACACACACACGACTAACACTAGTGTTTCCACAAGCACAAACACACACACACGATTAACACTAGTGTTTCCACAAGCACAAACACACACACACACGACTAACACTAGTGTTTCCACAAGCACAAACACACACACACGACTAACACTAGTGTTTCCACAAGCACAAACACACACACACACACACACACACGACTAACACTAGTGTTTCCACAAGCACAAACACACACACACACACACACGACTAACACTAGTGTTTCCACAAGCACAAACACACACACACACACACACGACTAACACTAGTGTTTCCACAAGCACAAACACACACACACACACACACACACGACTAACACTAGTGTTTCCACAAGCCCAAACACACACACACACACACACACACACGACTAACACTAGTGTTTTCACAAGCACAAACACACACACACACGACTAACACTAGTGTTTCCACAAGCACAAACACACACACACACGACTAACACTAGTGTTTCCACAAGCACAAACACACACACACACACACACGACTAACACTAGTGTTTCCACAAGCACAAACACACACACACACACACACGACTAACACTAGTGTTTCCACAAGCACAAACACAACATCTGTGCTGGAATTCATGTTTTCTGGAGAACATATGAGTAGTGTTTACTAGTGCTTTAAAAAAAAAATTATTAGGTTTAAGATAAGAAAAACATCGACAAAACATACTCTAAAATATGCCTAATATACATATTATTACACAGATGCATACATACAATTTACAAATTTACATCCAGTTATTTTATATGTATATCTATCTATAGATACATCTATATTCACTAGGAGTGCGACGAGACATTTATCTCACGAGAACGAGACGAGACTTTTGCACAGTATTTTTTTTTTTTAAATCCTCAATGACAAATTTCATGACTGGAAAATTTTCTGCAGGTGCATTTTGAAATGTTTTAACTAATAATCTTGTAATGAATGTAATTTCAGTTCTTCCCGAGTATGAATCATTATATGCATTGAAAGACAACAATATACAAGCACAGTAAATGGTTTTGCCACAAACTCAACCGACTGGTTTTTCCCCTGCATGATTTCATGATTTTCATAATATCAGTCTTTAAATGCAAGATATTTAAAGTGTACCTAAAGTATACTTGCAATAGTTCAACTTTAGCACAATCAAATACACTTAAGTTCATCTTTATTTGAACTTTAGCACTATTTCCGGATAACTAAAGTACACATTAAGCACAAAATGAGTTGTTCTAATTTAGCAGACTTTAAATTTACCAATGAACTAAATTAATAACTTTTTTACAACAAAACTGAACCATCGCTGAACTTACTTAAGCTGGACTGTGACGCTATTTTCTTCTAGAAACAAACTTTGTTGCATTATTTTCGTAATCGCTGTAAAGCTGCTTTGAAACAATCGGTATTGTAAAAAGCCTATATAAATAAATGTGACTTGACTAGTATACCAACAGTACAATTGACCCTTCGCAGGGAGTTTGATTGACAGGCGATCTGACCAATCATAATCCGCCATCCGCCGAATCCGCCATTTTTGTCCGACAAAGCCGCCAGGAGAGTTAGTAGATTAACGTTGGAGGATTTGAACTTGAAAAACGAAGTGTACTGACGTCTTTCCGTGGTTAAAACAACATTCCTTCTGTTGTTCATTCATGTTTATTGATCTGAACTAGAAGCAAGAGATGATCGGTTCACGAGCAGCTTTAACTGAGCGAACTGTCAGACACATTAAAGAGCCACAAAACGGTATGTATTGTTTAAATTTCATTAAAAAATGACCAAATTTGTTTCATATCGAAAGTAAGCTGGTGTGTCCTGTCGTTCAGTGTGTTGTCAGTGTCCTCTCTGGTCCGCGATGTGTGTTTCACTGCGTGAGAACATGGTGTGTGTGAGAGAGAGGGGCGTGGCTTGTCGGACATAGCAACAGTAACTAAAGCGGGCGGGTCTTTGTGAACGGTCAATTGCAGGGTATTTAAAATGATGTACATACATGTATTTGTAGTATACTAAGCATAAAATAAATGTATTTCAAACACACTTTAGCATATTTATTTCTCACTAGGCTAATCACACTGCTGTTGCTTTACTGAAGTATTTAACAAACGGTAAGTAAACCGATGATGGTCATTTAGATGAAGCTGTATGTCTCCTGGAGTCTGAGGACATCAGCTGGCATCACGCCTGAGCTCTTCTGCAGAAATCATCTGGTCTCTTGACCTCGAAGGCCCGATCTCATCATTCAGCACCTATTAGAGCTCATGGCCGGACACGTCCCGCGTCAAGACCCTCCTCAGGGGCTTCAGGCCGTATTTTTAGAAACCCCTGCAACTAAAAAAAGCTTTTCAAATCTCCCCAGTGAAGCATGAAGCAAAACGATGTCAAAACACATTAGAAGAACCCCAAACACGACCTGTTTACTCGCAAATTCACTGGAGATGAAGAGCTGCACTTAAAAAAAAAGAGGTTTATGATTATAAAATCAAGAGGGGTTTAATTTAAACGGGACAGAGACTCCATTAGTCATTTCATCTGAATGACGACAGCATCATATTCCTCATCATATGAGACAATAGAACAATAAACGGTCTCAAACGCTGTGCTTTTGTACATTCGTTTTTTTTTCATTCAAAATCTCACACTTGTCGAGCTACAAAAAGGACAAAAGACCATAAAAGCATTACAAACAACTGACTTTTAAATGGAAAATATGAGTTTGGTGAGTGAATATTGATATTAATTCTCATCTTAGATTGAACTGCTCTTTAAATGTCCCTTTATTCTATTAAAATGACACTAAAACGTTCAATGCTGACACCTAGACATGTCCGTAATTGTTACTTGCAATTTTTGATGGGATGGGAGAGTTGATTGCATTTAACAAAGGTTTAGGAGGATGAGATTTCCCTCTGGATGCGTGCCATGTGTTAATTATATCATATAAAGGTCTGTTCTGTCCATTTGCTAGTTAGTTTTGATCTTTTTGAGCCATTTTCATTTCACATGTGCGTAATGATTTGGGAAAAAACAATGAAGATATGGACAATTGAATTTAACTAAAAAAAATGTTTTTCACTACAAAAAAAAAAGAAAAAAGAATGGAACCAGCATATGTTTTTTGCAGAGAAATACATTTTTTGTTAAATACTTCTGTTGATAGATAGATAGATATATAGATAGATGGATGGATAGATAGATGGATGAATAGATAGATAGATGATAGATATATAGACAGACAGATAGATGATATATAGATTGATGATAGATAGATAGATAGATAGATAGATAGATAGATAGATAGACAGACAGACAGATAGATGATATATAGATAGATAGATAGACAGACAGACAGACAGATATATATATATATAGATAGATAGATAGATAGATAGATAGATAGATAGATAGATAGATAGATAGATAGATAGATAGATAGATAGATAGATAGATAGATAGATGATGGACGGACGGACGGACGGCTGGATGATAGATAGATGTATAATATTATTCTTACCTGCAGCTTTCATGAATTTAATTTGAGAGTTCACGCCTGAATGAAACCCGTCAGAAACCTCGAGTCCACAGATATATGACGGTCTGTTAGAGAGATTGAGGAGCCAGAGCCGGCCTGAGAAACTCCTCTGGTAAAACACTACATCAAATATTGAAGAGCCTCAATTTCTACTATAAACAATGACAGAAGCTTCGGATCTGTCAACTTAACAAGCTCTCGGTTTCTGGCCACGTCTGGGTTTGATCGCGAGATAAATAATTCAATCCTACAAGATTCGAGCCAAGAGTCACGAGCGAAACTCAAATATCCCAGAAAAATCATATTGTCATAAATACAATATACTGTAAATACAATGAGGAAAGATCAAACCAAGACTGAAGTCATCAGAAACTCTTCACCATTAGTCCTTTACTTTTATATCACAGATGACTTTCATAAATAATAAAGGAGCATCTGAATATTATGCAATACATTATATAGACTCATTACATGCAAAGTGAGATAATTCAAGGCTTTATTTGTTAAAATTGTGATGATAACAGCTTATAAAAACCTTTCCACAATATTCTAATTTTGACTTTGGGGTTTTCATAAGGTGTAAGCCACAATCATCAACATTATAACAAATAAAGGCTTGAAATGTCTCACTTTGCATGTAATGAGTCTATATAATATATTAGTTTCACCTTTTAAGTCGAATTACTGAAATGAACTTTTGCACGATATTTTTCGAGTTTCACCTGTACTATTATAGTTTTTATGAATAGTTTGAATTCGTTTTCATTTGTATAAGATATACTGGAACTCCAGTTGATTTCTGAATGAAGTTCTCGCTCGGGTCTGTTGAGGATTTGAAAGCTTAAGTTCAGGACAGCGAGAGTTCAGCGTTTCAGGGCTTCGGCTTCTCTAATCTGCTTTAGGAGCCGCTTTCCATCTGCTGATGAGAAACTTTAATAACGCACGACGTAGAGAAGAATCTCCGAGACGCCTTTAAAACATACAAACGCTGAAGCTTCATTTCACAGCTCTCGGAAATACTGGATTCTGTTTCATGACATAAATACATTGGGTTAAAACTCTGCCACATGAGCTGGACTTTAATATGAAAGGGAAAAATGCATGCACAAAACTGTGGGTTTGTCATGAACTGAAACGGCTTGCAACATGGAAATCCATGTGTCTGTTTAGAGATGTGTGGGAATGACGTCACATGATCAAGAAGATGCACATCATTAATGCTAAACATTTACTATCAGATTACCTCATCTATCCAGTCAACCCTGTGTGCAGATACACTGCCTGTCGAACCGTGCTACATTACTGCTGTTCTCCACAACGTACCGTTGTAAAAGTATACATTCATGCACTTACTAGCATGAAGAGCAAATATAGACACACACTGAGATCGGTTCAAGACTCAAACTCTCTTCAGACAAAAACACACCCAGTGTGAGTTCTTGTTTTCAACATGACATCATGACTTTTGCGTAAACAGACACGCCACTTTCAAGTCAAGTGGCGTGTTATCTATACGCATTTTGAGATATCCGCGTGTATGCGTGTATGTCTACGCCATTAATGTCCAAGTGATTCCGCGTATATGTACACACCATTAAATTTCCGAGCGAAACGAAGCAAAATGTAGATCTACATCTGGGGAGCGATATTTTTTTTCCCCTAGGATGGCAGGGGAAGACTCATAAATGCTATTAACCCCAGTGACGGGTAGGTTTAGGGACGGGGTGGAGGTAGGTCATATATTTATATAGTATACAGTAATAACGTTAAGTCAACTGCGTTCATAAACACGCTGAAAAGCGATTGTGCGTGTTGATAGCACGCCAAAAATGGAAATACGAATTGGCGTGTCATACACACGCAATTTTATGAGATCAGTCTGTTGTTTTTAATGTTGATCATTATTATACGAGCAAGAATGCGATGTTTACTAAATATCCACAAGATTGCAAATGTGATTTTTATATACAACAGTTCAACAAAAAGGGTCATATTAAAGCAACACTAAGTAACTTTTCAACCTTCATAATATATTTCCAAGACCCTTGTGATGGTACATCGACTTACAATAGGTTGAATGACACGTCTGCCATAGCCTGACGGGGTCTGTATCGCTTTTACTTGCACTATGTAACTTCGGGTTTCGGGTGAAATTCGACTGCTTTACGGCATACGTCACTTCCCCCACCACTTCCTCAAAATGTCTGTGGCCATTGCAGACATCCCAAGTCTCCTGCATATTGATAGCGTCTCCCTGATGCCCGCAAATTACTTCAAATCTCCCTGAATCTAGAGCGCGCATGCGAGACAGAACATACTGCGCGCATAACATACATAGCGCGCACGGCAGAGAGCGAGAGACCTTGCGAGTGTGCCTCACGAAAGCTAGTCAACCCCTCCGTCAACAATCCAGTCACCAAGATATACCTCCCTGAAATGACTTCTTGCAGGTTGGGATGTCTGCCATTGTTGGTTCCAAAGCCGGTGCTGGATAAACAGCGAGCGTGCGCGAGCGTCAGTAGGCTGAAGTAGGCAAAAATTCTTTACGACAGCGGTAATGGACAATTCCGCTTCCAACCTGTAGGGCGACCGCAGAGGAAGAGTTACTTGATGTTGCTTTAAGTGATGTGCATTTAGTTTTGTCAGTATTGTTTGCTCTATTTTGCAATGAAATAATAGTTCCAAAGTGAACGAATCGTGTGAGTCAATGATTCAATGACTCGTTCATAAATACAGCCACTCTTCTCAGTACTGAATGAATGAATGAATGAACGAATGAACGAATTAATGAACAAATGAATTAACGAATGAATGAATCAATTAATCAATTAATGAATGAATGAATGAATGAACGAACGAATGAATTAATGAATGAACGAATGCATGAATGAACGAACGAATGAATGAACAAATTAATGAATGACTGAGTGAACGAATGAATCAATCAATTAATGAATGAACGGACGAATGAATGAACGAATAAATCAATGAATGAATGAACGGACGAACGAATGAATGAATGAACAAACGAACGAATGAATGAATGAATCAATAAACCAGCTTCTGGTTTAAGTTTAATATTTAAAAGTATCAATTTATTTTTACCATCATTGCCTATTTCTCTATTGAACATTTTTATTTAAAACATTATTTATTTTCTAAAGCCTTTCCCACTCTACAGATAAAGCGTTGTGAATTCCGGCTCGCGTACCCCGAAGTGATAAAATAAAACAAAATTCTGTATCAAAATTTATAGGCAAGAAAAGTAGTTTGTTTAGGCTGGGTTGTATGAATTATAAACCTGCGCACATATTTTAAAAAGCACATAACTATAGAATCAATTCTGAATGAGCATGTGAACGCCGTCAGCGTTAATCACAGGTTCGCGTTTAAAAGTCTGATCATTTCGACGGAGGTGAATCAATCAAAGTTAACTTTAGCTGGAAATAACATTATTCAAGAACCGCTTTAATGCCAAAACAATCTGTTACCTTAAATTATATGTTTATCTCTGTAAAGCTGCTTTGAAACAATCCATTGTTAAAAGCGCTATATAAATGAAGATGACTTGACTTGACTAAAGCCATTTATAAAGGTAGAAAAGTGCACTGGAAAATCAATTTAAGTGGGCAAATAAGGGACGGCATCATCCAGCTGGACTCGAACCTGTGCTGAATCTGACCTGACCCTCGTCAGTGTTAATGATCCTGATGTGGGATTCTCTACAGATGAGATCAAAGACATTTCAGGAGGACCAACAACATCTACACATGAAAGTGCATGGGAAAAAATTGTCTACCTGTGACATAAAACAGTATTTTTTTTAGGTGATGGATACACAAGATAGGCCTATTATATTATATTATATTAGATATACTGCATCTAATTCTAAAAATGGAACTATATTACAGCAGAAATAAGAAAATTACTAATAGTTCCTCATCAAAATGACACCATCAGAGCATTTTCTTGCATTAAAAAACACTGCTACAGTCGTGATGTCATCTCTTTTTTCTATGAACTATAAATAGATCTGACTAGAGTATCTGACATGGACTTCTGCATTCATTCCTCTTGCACGATCTCAAACAGAGCATGAGTTAAAGATGAAGATCATAGTCATATTCATCTGAATGCATCAGTGCACCAAGAGTATCTCCGATCACAAGTCCATCTGGTTTTATAGAGACAGCAAAATATTAAAACAGAATAAAGACAATCTCAGCCTTTAAAGCTTTAGCTTGATGAATAATGACTTAAATATGGGTCAGGTTCTCACATTGAGACTTCAGGAGACGTAGAATACAGTATGAGTCAGATAAACTACTGTTATAGTGCTTTGTTTTTTCTAAATGTCTTTTTTGCTCATTTTGCATTTTATGGAAGAAAAAAAGCCATTTGAGAAAAACCTGCAGTAATTTGTTTTGTTCTGAAATGGGTTTTGAAACTAAACGGTTGAGTGAATGATTCAATGACTCGCTCATTAAAACAGTCGTTTCACTGGTGAATGAATTAGAGCTGTTGGATGAATTGGTTCAACGAATGATTCAAACGACTCACTCATAAAGTCATCTGGCGCCACCTACTGGTGAAACTAGGCAATTGCAGAAAGAGCCAATGAATAATCCTGCTGAGTGACATAAACAGGGACGTTCATGTGGTGTAAACTGATCTAAGAGGACAAATGCACCCTCTCCTATTCAATCCCACAATCCTCTTCCTCAGCTCGTCTCATTCAAAGTGATTTCAGGAATCAAGTCACTTCTCAAGTCACTTCCGAGCTCCTTTCAGCTCCTACAATCTCCATATTTCACTGAGAGGATCAAACGCAGGTATTTCAAGTTATAGCAGCTGTCCTGAGATCAGTGGGTTTTCATTAACCCTCCATCTACACTGTAACACTCATATCAACCAAACTGAACCCAGATCAGATGCTAAAGGTGAACAAACTCAAGACAAAGGCCACGACAGCCATGGTCTTGTGTCCTGAAAATAATGAACATAATTACTGTACGAGCTCCAGTTTGTTTGTGTCGTCTCGTTCTGGTGTGTTCGGCCGAAGGCGTCATGTGCTTGTGTTGGTTTTCATTTGCATTTCTTGATGTCTGGCCTTCAGGAAAAAGTTATTGCTTAGAGTTTGCGGTTTATAGCTCCTGAAACTAAACTGAGCTCTCAGTTGTGTTTTATTTAAAGATCAACTCGGATGCATCTTTATTAGAAATACATACAACTTTCGGTATCGGTACCGACATATGATCATTTTTAATGCTTTCGGCCTGATAAGAAATTTTGGCCGATATATTAAAGCCGATAAATAATGGACTATTTCCTTGAGCTGAGACATCTTAGATGTTCAACATGATGTTTTTTTATTGCTTGAAATATGATTGGAATCACTTAAAAAAAAAGACAAAACAATTCAGTGCAAAATGAGCAGCGCAAGTCAAATTCTACATAAAATTATAATAAGAACATAATAAGTGTGGTAGTGCTTGGTACACGGCTTTTGATGGTGAGACTTTTGTTTTTGTAATCAGTTTCTCAAAAATCATAAAAAAATTTTGATATATCGGCCAATATATATATATATATATATATATATATATATATATATATATATATATATATATATATATATATATATATATCGGTTATCGGTCAGAATTAAAGTCAGAATTGCGAGATATAAAGTCAGAATTGCGAGATATAAAGTCAGAATTGCGAGATATAAAGTCACAATTGAAAGATATAAAGTCACAATTGCGAGATATAAAGTCAGAATTGCGAGATATAAAGTCAGAATTGTGAGATATAAAGTCAGAATTGCGAGATATAAAGTCAGAATTGTGAGATATAAAGTCAGAATTGAAAGATATAAAGTCAGAATTGTGAGATATAAAGTCAGAATTGCGAGATATAAAGTCAGAATTGCGAGATATAAAGTCAGAATTGCGAGATATAAAGTCAGAATTGTGAGATATAAAGTCAGAATTGCGAGATATAAAGTCAGAATTGTGAGATATAAAGTCGGAATTGCGAGATATAAAGTCAGAATTGCGAGATATAAAGTCAGAATTGCGAGATATAAAGTCAGAATTGAAAGATATAAAGTCAGAATTGCGAGATATAAAGTCAGAATTGCGAGATATAAAGTCAGAATTGCGAGATATAAAGTCAGAATTGCGAGATATAAAGTCAGAATTGTGAGATATAAAGTCAGAATTGCGAGATATAAAGTCAGAATTGCGAGATATAAAGTCAGAATTGAGAGATATAAAGTCACAATTGCGAGATATAAAGTCAGAATTGCGAGATATAAAGTCAGAATTGTGAGATATAAAGTCAGAATTGCGAGATATAAAGTCAGAATTGTGAGATATAAAGTCAGAATTGAAAGATATAAAGTCAGAATTGCGAGATATAAAGTCAGAATTGCGAGATATAAAGTCAGAATTGCGAGATATAAAGTCAGAATTGCGAGATATAAAGTCAGAATTGAAAGATATAAAGTCACAATTGCGAGATATAAAGTCAGAATTGCGAGATATAAAGTCAGAATTGTGAGATATAAAGTCAGAATTGCGAGATATAAAGTCAGAATTGTGAGATATAAAGTCAGAATTGAAAGATATAAAGTCAGAATTGTGAGATATAAAGTCAGAATTGCGAGATATAAAGTCAGAATTGCGAGATATAAAGTCAGAATTGCGAGATATAAAGTCAGAATTGCGAGATATAAAGTCAGAATTGCGAGATATAAAGTCAGAATTGTGAGATATAAAGTCGGAATTGCGAGATATAAAGTCAGAATTGCGAGATATAAAGTCAGAATTGCGAGATATAAAGTCAGAATTGAAAGATATAAAGTCAGAATTGCGAGATATAAAGTCAGAATTGCGAGATATAAAGTCAGAATTGCGAGATATAAAGTCAGAATTGCGAGATATAAAGTCAGAATTGCGAGATATAAAGTCAGAATTGCGAGATATAAAGTCAGAATTGCGAGATATAAAGTCAGAATTGAAAGATATAAAGTCAGAATTGCGAGATATAAAGTCAGAATTGTGAGATATAAAGTCAGAATTGCGAGATATAAAGTCAGAATTGCGAGATATAAACTCAGAATTGCGAGATATAAAGTCAGAATTGAAAGATATAAAGTCAGAATTGCGAGTTATAAAGTCAGAATTGAAAGATATAAAGTCAGAATTGCGAGATATAAAGTCAGAATTGCGAGTTATAAAGTCAGAATTCTGAGAAATAAAGTTTTTACAATTTTAAATTGTAAAAATATATAACAATATTATGTTGTTTTTCTTTTTTTATATTTTAATAAAATAAATGCAGCCTTGTCACATAACCATATTATCGCCCAGCTCTACTGAAACTATAATGAAGATATTATTATCAAAGGCTTTTGCACTTTGCATGTAATGAGTCTATATAATATATTA
>CM060614.1:987174-989674 GCA_030578255.1 Tiaroga cobitis | reverse complement strand
TTGTTTAGGCTGGGTTGTATCGAATTGCAAACCTGCGCACATATTTTCAAAAGTACATAACTATAGAATCAATTCTGAATGCGCATGTGAACGCCATCAGCGTTAATCACAGGTTCAGTTTAAAGTCTGTTAGAGAGAACGGCGTCGTCTTAGTGGCCCCTAATTTAATAACAAATGATCATTTCAACGGAGGTGAATCAATCAAAACTAACTTTAGCTGGAAATAACATTATTCAAGAACCGCTATAAAGCCAAAACAATCTGTTACCTTAAATTATATGTTTATCTCTGTAAAGCTGCTTTGGAACAATCCATTGTTAAAAGCACTATATAAATGAAGATGACTTGACTTGACTAGCAACCACGAGAACATCTTAGCAAAAAATTTCACATTACATGTCCATCATAGAATAAAATGGTTTGTTTAAAAAGTATTTTATTGATGCAAATTACAATTTCAATTTACAATACAGTGTGAGACACAACCTTTATATTTAATCAGTTTAAAACTTGAGTCACTGCTGTATGAATCCCAGTGTTTCTAAAGTGTGTATCAGATCCGAGCTGAGAGAACGCTACAGAAACACATGTTTCTGTTGCCTAGTTACAGCAGAGCAAGAGTAACCTCTCTCTGCTAAATATAAGCTCTGAAACGGAGCAGTGGACACAGGTAAATAAATCCTACAGGAGAGCAAACCTGCAGTCACCTCACATGTGTGTCAGCGGAGATCTCAGTAATATCTCCAACATCAGATGATCTGAGCTACTGTTTTTCCAGCTCTGAGTCTTCCTAGATGACGACTGTGGACGCATTTGGGGATATTTGAACACAACAGAGATCTCTATATATATATCAAATTAAATTAATTAATAATTCAAATTAATTAACCAATCATACCATTGATCAGCTCTACCAAACTTGGATGTCTTTTTTTTCCAGTAATAAACAAACATTGTTAAGTTGTTTTGATTGATACTGTGAAGCAGCTTTGATACAATCTGTATTGTGAAAAGCGCTATATAAATATATTTGACTTGACTTGACTTGACTATATCATCTAATATTCCTAACGTTCTAGGTGGTTGCTAGGTGGTCTCTTTGATGTTCTGGGTGGTTTCTAGGGGGTTGCTACAATGTTCTCGGTGGTTGCTAGGTGGTTGATAAGATGTTCTGGGTGGTTTCTAGGGGGTTGCTACAATGTTCTCGGTGGTTGCTAGGAGGTTGATAAGATGTTCTGTGTGGTTTCTAGGGGGTTGCTACAATGTTCTCGTTGGTTGCTAGGAGGTTGATAAGATGTTCTGGGTGGTTTTTTAGGGGGTTGCTAAGACGTTCTCGTGGTTGTCAGGTTTATAAGATGTTCTGGGTGGTTTCTAGGGGGTTGCTAAGATGTTCTCGTGGTTGCCAGGGGGTTGTTAATAAAGATGTTTTAGGTGGTTCCTAGGTGGTCTCTAAGGTGTTCTGGGTGGTTTCTAGGAGGTTGCTAAGGTGTTCTGGATGGTTGTCAGGGGGTTGCTAACGAAGACGTTCTAGGTGGTTGCTGTATAAATATATATATATATATGTATATATATATATATATATATATATATATATATATATATAATTGTGGAAGAATGTGCTGAATGTAACAGCCATCCATTGGAGTAGAGACAACAAAAACATAAAAAAATCATACAATTATTAATAATTAAAAATATATTAGAGAATATTTTCGCTGCACTGAATGCAAACCGATGGACAGCAAGAGGCCAAATCTGTATGTTATTTATAAACCGCAGATCCTGTATTTCACAAACTAAACGAAACGTTTATCCTTGCACTTTAATAACAGATTTGCCAGGCTTGAGCGCGCGCCGGATTCCTCGAGCACAACTGCATACTCTGAGAAATGACATTATAACAGAGAGAAACTTTAAGCACAAACTCAATAACCAGGTTTAATATTGTCTGTAGAACAGAAGCCTGTGTCATAACTCAAACGAGCCTCTGCTGCAGAACTAACCATAATATGCTAAGATATTGTAATACACGCTCATATTCAAACATATAAAACACATGCACAGACTAAAACTAGCAGGCTTGAAAACTTAAGATAAAAATATTTATAAATAAAACATTCAGGTTCATAAAAGGTAAATTCTGTGATTATTAATTTTCTCATGTTGTTGATGACAGCAAATATTGTTGAGTATTGTGTCATCATGTGACTCATTTGTTATTCCTTATGTCCTGAATGAATAAATCAGAGTGGATTTGACATGCTATAACTACACAGGTGAAACTCGAAAACTTAAAATATGGTGCAAAAGTTCATTTATTTCAGTAATTCAACTTAAAAGGTGAAACTAATATATTATATAGACTCATTACATGCAAAGTGAGATATTTCAAGCCTTTATTTGTTATAATTGTGATGATTATGGCTTACAGCTTATGAAAACCCCAAAGTCAAAATTAGAATATTGTGAAAAGTTTTCATAACTTTTGCCCGATATTCTA
>CM060614.1:944674-982174 GCA_030578255.1 Tiaroga cobitis | reverse complement strand
CACACTGATCTGTACAGGAACCCAGAGAGACACTGACCCACACACTGATCTGTACAGGAACCCAGAGAGACACTGAACCACACACTGAACCCGGAGAGACACTGAACCACACACTGATCTGTACAGGAACCCAGAGAGACACTGAACCACACACTGATCTGTACAGGAACCCAGAGAGACACTGAACCACACACTGAACCCGGAGAGACACTGAACCACACACTGATCTGTACAGGAACCCGGAGAGACACTGAACCACACACTGATCTGTACAGGAACCCAGAGAGACACTGAACCACACACTGATCTGTACAGGAACCCAGAGAGACACTGACCCACACACTGAACCCGGAGAGACACTGAACCACACACTGATCTGTACAGGAACCCAGAGAGACACTGAACCACACACTGATCTGTACAGGAACCCGGAGAGACACTGAACCACACACTGATCTGTACAGGAACCCAGAGAGACACTGAACCACACACTGATCTGTACAGGAACCCGGAGAGACACTGAACCACACACTGATCTGTACAGGAACCCAGAGAGACACTGAACCACACACTGATCTGTACAGGAACCCAGAGAGACACTGACCCACACACTGATCTGTACAGGAACCCGGAGAGACACTGACCCACACACTGATCTCTACAGGAACCCAGAGAGACACTGAACCACACACTGATCTGTACAGGAACCCAGAGAGACACTGAACCACACACTGATCTGTACAGGAATCCAGAGAGACACTGAACCACACACTGATCTGTACAGGAACCCAGAGAGACACTGACCCACACACTGATCTGTACATGAGAATGAAGGGGAAGTTGCCGATTCAATCTTGCATTCCCAGACACCTCAACTGGAGTTTCTGGACTGTGCTTCAAAGAAGGCGCATTACCACACAGCAGTAAAGGTGATACATCAGAAGTCACTGAAGAGACAGAAAGCTTCCAGATGGCTAGGGGTTGTTGGGACCAGACTTCCTTGTAAGAGATAGGTGGAGGACCCTGTACAAACTCCCTGTAGAGAAGCGGACCGGTGATCTGCAGTGGAGGATAATACACGGGGCGATAGCTACGGACAGGCATGTGGCGCACCTGAACCCAGCAGTGGGGGGGCAGTGTAGGTTCTGTGGGGAGAGTGAAGATGTAGAGCATCTGTTTTTAAAATGTAATCGATTAAATGATCTGTTCGAATTACTTGCAACTTGGTTTCAGGGGTTTGCGGAAGAATTTTCAGACAAAATATTTATAGGGGGTTTGAAGTATAGTTTTTTATTAAGAAGGAGAGTATGTTTATTGAATTATTTAATAGGGACAGCAAAATTGGCCATATGGAAGACAAGAAAGAATAAGGGCCTAGAGTTGGCAGCAACAAATTCTAGTGTAATGTATATGAGTCTGGTGGCAGCAAGATTGAGGATGGAATTTGAATATTACAGTCTCACAAATAATGTACCTGCTTTTTGTGAAATGTGGTGTATTAATGAGGTTTTATGTGTTGTACATGGTGATCAATTGGTCTTAGGTTTTTAAAAGAATATGTATTTTTACTTAATTTAAAGAAAAGGCTTTATTTCCCTTTCAATATTGTTTGAATTAGGGATGTAAAAGTTTGTACAAGTTGATTTGTTATAATAAAGGCGAACTTGATCCTCTCTCTCTTTCTCTGTCTCTCTCTCTCTTACTCAAACTTGCTGTTTACATAACCAGGAGAAACAAAAGTCTCGCAGTCTCTCTCTATCTGTCTCAGTCTCTCTCTCTCTCTCTCTCTCTCTCTCTCTCTCTCCCTCTCTCTCCATCTCCCGCAGTGTCTCTCTCTCTCTCAGTCTCTCTCTCTCTCTCTCAGTCTCTCTCTCTCTATCTCTCGCAGTCTCTCTCTCTCCCTCTCTCTCTCTCTATCTCTCGCAGTCTCTCTCTCCCTCTCTCTCAGTCTCTCTCCATCTCCCGCAGTGTCTCTCTCTCTCTCTCTCTCTCAGTCTCTCTCTCTCTCAGTCTCTCTCTCTCTCTCTCTCTCTCTCTCTCAGTCTCTCTCTCTCTCTCTCTCTCTCTCTCTCTCTCTCTCTCTCAGTCTCTCTCTCTCTCTCTCAGTCTCTCTCTCTCTCTCTCTCTCTCTCTCTCTCTCTAGTCTCTCTCTCTCTCTCTCTCTCTCTCTCTCTCTCTCTCTCTCTCTCTCTCTCTCTCTCTCTCTCGTGCTGCTGGTGGTCTCTGTAAGTCAGCGAGTCCTGAGGGGTTTGAATCGGTTCTAGAGGAGGCGGTGGGTAAAGCGTGTTGATGTGTTTGTTCACAGTCTCTGATTGGTGTGTTCAAGGGCATTGTTTGTAAAAGTGATGGATGATGGCCGTCTCTCTCTCACCTTCTCCAGTCAATCACTGTTCCTGAGGCCAAACGCCTCGATAAAAACACTAAATGTAATTTCCTATGAGGAAAGAAAGACTCCCAATTTGTTTTCAACATAATAATTCAGCCATTCCCCTCTATATGACCAGTTATGGTCAGCGTTTGATCCAACTCGAGGTGAAGAGCAGAATTAGGAAGAGAAACACATTACATCATCTGCAGGAACATAATACATCAATGTTGGCTAGAAAATGAATGTAGTAAACCGCTTAATGAATCTCCTGATGGTTTGCTGGGAGCTGGTGTGAATCTCACAGAGGAAATCACCAGCGCTCCTCTCGGGAGAAATAAAGCCATCTAATAGAGGCTCATACTGGGGGATTTCACCCTAAACACGTTACCAAACACGAATAAATCACACAATGCACTCATACTTCTAAACCTCAACTCATCTATTATCATTTAGCAAGTATACCCGAACCAAAGCTGTTCGGACCAATCAGATTATCAGGGCGGGGTTTATGCGATGATGGACAGATGATCAACAGTAGCGTAATCATCAGGTCACCAAAGAGTGCTTGGGTTGAGTTTGTTTACAACAAAGATGGCCGCCGCTGGAGAACTGAGATGTGTAGATTCAGCCATCGCGGTTGATGTAAGAAGATGTAAACAGCGCATTCATTTTAAAAGAGGAACAGAACCGCGATCAAGGAAAGATGTTGATGTTTTTGCCGTCCTTCCTACGGGATTCAACATGCGTCACTTACTCATTTGCTCTGATTGGTTGTAGGTCGATCCATCGAGTGCAGAGGCATTTTCTTTCCTGGTTCGGTTGAAACGCCCCATTATCACAGCATCAGACTCACATGCTGACTAGCATCTGATGCCCCGTTTACACGAAGGGAAGACGCAGATATTTCCCTGCGGTTTGGCCTCTCATTTACACGAAAACCCTGTTTTTATCACAGAAAACGGTTATTTTACGGCCAAAGTGGATATTTCTGATAACGCCGGTTATGTGTTGCCGTGTCGACTGGGAGAAACGGGGTTTTAGGTTCTCAAACGTCACATTATGCGCCAGAAAATGCTTAACGTCATGTGAGCGCCCAGTTTGGCGGAGTTATGATGGCGCTCGACGGCGTATTTATGCGGGTTGATGTAAATGACAACTTTTTTGAAAACGATATTGTGTGCACGATGTTATTATTGCAAACGGAGGGGGGGAAATATTTGTTTATCTAAATACCCGGCTATGTGTAAATGTGGCCTCAGTGTGACGACGTCAGGCTACATTAACACAGTACTAAACTACTATTCACTAACGCTAAAATGTGCACAATAAAACATATTACAGGATCAGTGTAGTCTGACACCCAACGGATGAGTCTCATGAATCAGTTCTGTTAAACCAATACCAGCATTTATGAATCAGGTGAAGTGATTATTGAATTATTTAGTAAAACGTTATTTTCTTCAGGTCCAATTTGAAGTGAATAAATAAGATAATAATAACAACCATTATTATTATTATTTAATATATGATAATAATACCAAAAATATATATAATATGAATAATCATTATGAATTTGATTACCAATATAATACTAAAAACTGTGACATTGACACTGTAATTGAACTGAATAATTACACTATTGTATTTACAACTGAATTGAATCCTTTTCATAATTGATGAACTTTTCAAGATTTACACTTTTATTTATTTGCCTGTTTCTCACTCAGGGTTCGCACGGATACTGGAAAATTTAATTAATTTTGGGGGGTTTTCAAGCACTGCAATCAGAGATCTCACTTATCAAACAATATCTATATTATCTTTCAAATTATATATATATAAAAAAAAAACTAAATAGAAAAATTAAAATAAACGGATCAAAATAAATGGTAGAAATAAAGTGCAGGAGATGCAATGACTAGTAACTTTCACCATTGAAAGGATACTATGACAAATATATAATCCTTATTCAAAATGATTTCCCCCCCATGAATATATGATTGACCTGAAGAATAAAAGCTGTATCATATACTTGGATATTATGAGCAATATCACACATGCCTCTATATCAGCTGAGCTTTTGCGTGAAAAGATTGTTTCCTCAATCAAATTAAACACTAACTTCACATGTATTGTCTTTCAATAATTCAAGTGCTTTTGCTTTGCATAAATGTGTGTGTTTAATGTGTGTTCCCGCACTTTAAGCTCCTGCACGAGCCCTGAGCTGCAGTTTTGTCTAGATTGAGGTGTTCGGCTGGACTGACCTCCTGCGCGACGATGCTGGATATGCGGACGGCCCGTCTCACCCTGCCGTTCCTGCTTCCCGGCGCTCCCTCGTTCGGGATGCTGTCTCTCCCGCTGAACGACATCTCGCTCATCATCTGCTCACTCCCCCCTGAACATCGGGCTTCGTGACGCCCGTCCCGGGCCTGGCCATCCGCCCCGCGCGCCAGAGCGACCCCGTCCACGACCCCGACCCCGACCCTGTCCACGACCCCCGCTGTGAGGATCTGGATCTACGGGAGCAGCTGGAGCCGATATCTCTCCCTCGAGTCAAACTGCACCAGCTCGTCTCTCTCGCTCGCTCGCTCTCCAAACTCTGAAGTTCCCTCCCCTCGTGTTTCACACACACTCTCGCTTTTAAAATAACGCAGGGTTTGCTTGAACGTCTGTCACTTGAGTTGGTCTCCGTCAGCATGTGCTGATCTCTCCTCACCTTCCTTATTCTGCTCCCCTAATCTCTCTCTCTCAGTCTCTCTCTCTCTCTCTCTCTCTCTCTCAGTCTCTCTCTCTCTCTCAGTCTCTCTCTCTCTCTCAGTCTCTCTCTCTCTCAGTCTCTCTCTCTCTCTCAGTCTCTCTCAGTCTCTCTCTCTCAGAGTCTATCTCTCTCTCTCTCAGTCTCTCTCTCAGTCTCTCTCTCTCTCTCTCTCTCTCTCTCTCTCAGTCTCAGTCTCTCTCTCTCTCTCTCTCTCTCAGTCTCTCTCTCAGTCTCTCTCTCTCTCTCAGTCTCAGTCTCTCTCTCTCTCTCTCTCTCTCTCTCTCAGAGTCTCTCTCTCTCAGTCTCTCTCTCTCTCAGTCTCTCTCTCTCTCTCAGTCTCTCTCTCTCAGAGTCTCTCTCTCTCTCTCAGTCTATCTCTCTCTTTCAGAGTCTATCTCTCTCTCAGTCTCTCTCTCTCTCTCTCTCTCTCTCTCTCTCTCTCAGAGTCTCTCTCTCTCAGTGTCTCTCTCAATTAAATTCAATTAAATTCAAAATTGCTTAATTGGCATGACTGTACACAATACAATATTGCCAAAGCTTGGAATACATAGAATAATTATAAAGACATCAAAATAATAAAATATTATAACATAACTTAAATTTAAATGTAGATGTAATTTTTATCTCTCTCTCTCTCTCAGTCGGTCTGCGCCCCCTCCCCTCTGTCGATCCTCTACACGTGATCATGTGATTTGTTCTGGCGGTCCGCGCTCGTGTCAGGAAACCCCTCTCATTACATGTGTGTGTGTGTTCGCTCTCCTGAAACGCATGGATGCTTTACGCTTAATGTGACTCTAATGTGAGCAGGGACGCTTGTTTAATGTTGTGTGTCCTCACGTGAACCGGCTCTTGTTTAACTTTGAATGCCTTTTAAAGGGGTCATATAATGCCATTTTTGTACAAGCTAATATGATTCTTTAGGGTCTAAATTAAAAGTTTGTAATATACTTTAATTCAAAATTCTCATTAGTATTGTAAGAAAACACTTATTTTACCTGGTCAAAAACAGCTCTGTTTTCAGCACGCCGTTTCAGTGCATATGCCTTTAAATGATAATGAGCTTCGCTGACTCCGCCTCTCTGTTCTGTGCGTACACCGTTTGAACACAATAACACAATAACCAAAACGCGTTGTTCAGTATAAACGTGTAATTATGAATTATATTGAGAACGTCATACATAGAAAACATGCCGTAATGTACCCTGAGTGTAAACCTTACGCATTCATCGTGAAGCGTGCAGCTGGCGATTTGCAAAGATTATTATAAATATTAATATAAAGTTTAGTAAAACGTTACACTCACTTCAGTTCTTCTGGAGGTTCAGCAGGAACACGAGTATCTGGTACCGATCCTTTTTTCATGAGCAGCTTCTTAGCAAAACCAGCTTTATACTGACCCTCGTTTATAAACATTGACGTTGCTCGTGGGGAATATTCCCTTCGAAAACAAACTCAGCCACTGCGTCTTCAGCGGTTCGGATTTAGGAACATCAAAATGACTGTGTTCGTTATTACACCCAAGAACAGAACACCACACTCGCTTAGAGCCATTCTGCTCATAGACAGAGCTCCAGCATATCAACAATAACAGCGCCGGTCCGCGTGGACTATGATTGACAGCTCGCTCATGAGCGAGGGCGGGTCTGTGTTGAAACGCTGCTGTCAATCAACAATCGTGGGAGGGGCTTCCGACCGTGTGACGTCACACGGTCGAACGGCTTGATTTGAGGCAGGAGAAAACATATAAGGAGATTAAAACAAAAACACTGGATGGATTTTTATCATTTTATGATGGTTGTGTACAGGCACTGCCAACACACATTTCAGTACAATCAACTTGTAAAAGTGCATGTACCATTATATGACCCCTTTAAATTAGAATTCAAATTTGAATGTGAGGAAGAAGAATGTAAAGTGAAAAGAAATGTACAGTAGCTTGACCAATGCTTCTTTGAAAGTTTGTAGAAATAAGTTTTAACAAGTTTGATGGATTGATGGTTGTGTGTGTGTGTGTGTGTGTGTGTGTGTGTGTGTGTGTGTGTGTGGTTGTGTGGATGGATGAATGGATGGGTGGGTGGATGATGTGTGGTGTGTGTGTGTGTGTGTGTGAATGGATGGATGAATGAGTGGGTGAGTGTGTGTGTGTGTGTGTGTGTGTGTGTGTGGATGGATGGATGGATGAATGAGTGGGTGAGTGTGTGTGTGTGTGTGTGTGTGTGTGTGTGGATGGATGAATGGATATGTGGATGATGTATGTGTGTGTGTGTATGGATGGATGGATGGGTGGATGATGCTGTGTGTGTGTGTGTGTGTGTGTGTATGGATGGATGAATGGGTGGATGATGTATGTGTGTGTGTGTGTGTGTGTGTGTGTGTGTGTGTGTGGATGGATAGGTGGATGATGTGTGTGTGTGTGTGTGTGTGTGTGGATGGATAGGTGGATGATGTGTGTGTGTGTGTGTGTGGATGGATAGGTGGATGATGTGTGTGTGTGTGTGTGTATGGATGGATGAATGGGTGGATGATGTGTGTGTGTGTGTGTGTGGATGGATGAATGGGTGGATGAAGTGTGTGTGTGTGTGTATGGATGGATGGATGGATGAAGTGTGTGTGTGTGTGTGTGTGTGTGTGTGTGTTTGTGTGGATGTGTGTGTGTGTGTGTTTGGATGGATGTGTGTGTGTGTGTGTGTGTGTGTGTGTGTGTGTGCTTTTGTGATATATGAGGACACAAATGTGTATAATGACATGCATATTACACTGGTATTACAACTTACACGTGATATATGAGGACATTGCATGAGTCCTCATATTTCAAATAGCTTAAAAAACATAAAAAACAATGTGTTTTTTTTTAATGTAAAAATGCAGCATGTCTCCTGTGATGGGCAGGTTTAGGGATAGGGGCTGTGTGTGTGTGTGTGTGTGTGTGTGTGTGTGTGTGTGTGATGGGCAGGTTTAGGGATAGGGGCAGTGTAGGGGGACAGAATATACAGTTTGTCCAGTATAAGTCATTACGCCTATGAAATGTCCTCATATATCACAAAAACACAGCTGTGTGGATATGTGTGTGTGTGTGTGTTGTGTGGATGGATGGACAGATAGATTCTATTCTATGCCATTCTTTAGGAAACCCAAAATGCTTCTTCTATCGCATCGCTGCAAAAAAACCCTTTTGGCACTTTTATTTCTCAGAGTGTGGAAGCCTTGGACAAGCGTCGGCACGTTGAACACCTTCTGCAGTTCTGAGGAGCTGAACGACACACAGATCAAAGAGTGAACAGTGAAGACAGCTGTCAAGTGTTCACACCGGAAACAATACAGTTTCAGAGAATCTGACGAGCCGCACGTCAACAGCGAAAGGAAAACTCCCTCGCACTCTTCACTCAGTTTGTGTTACAGTACAGCGGACTGGCAATGAATATGGGTTGTAAAATCATAAACATTGATTTATTAATCAGCCGTGAAGGATGTGGACTGGGGAGTGTTTCTGCAGAACTGTCTCGCAAGATGTTGCGTAACGGGAGAGCCGAGCCTGACCTGTGAGTGAGAGAAATGTCTATTTTGAGTGTTATTTCTGCAGAAATTATACAAAAGTGAAGCGACTCAAAAACACAACTCGGCAGAAATCCCCCAGCGAAAGGAAAGTGTTCCAAGTTTTAAGCTGAACATTAGCATTCGGACGATACTGCAAAAAAAGGGTGAGTTTGAGAGAAAAAAAAACGTGTTATGGATTTCACTGAGAAGATTTTCACTCTACACAGTAAACGGTTATTAAATATAGTTAACTCTGTTTAAAACATCATCAGGGTTGGGAATGGAGAACAGGTTCTTTATTTAGAACTGGTTCAGATTTGTGATATAAAAGCAGAAATAAATTATTTGCATGACATTCATTTCCATTAATGTTTTTCAAATGTGCTGTATTTTTAAACTAAAATACTCCTACCAAAACACACTGCGTACTCAGTGTACTGTAATACCCAAACCAATGAGTCTTATGAATCGGATCCAGTGCGTTTCTGTGTATGGTTGTGTTGTGAGTATTTGGAGCGCACATGTGTTATGAAACTGATGATGTTTTCTTAATTTGCGGGTGTTTTTCTATTAGCATGTGTTTCCTTCGGTTGCAGCGTGTTGAGCTCTCTCGGCCACCGTAGTTTGACTTAGAGGTCCTGCTTAAACCGGAGCATGACTTCACGAGTCAGGCTTGTTGACCCGTCCACCTGTGGGCAGACATGAGGAGGAAGGCAGAGCGGTGAAACAGAAACGAGTCTCATCTCATACTTGAAATGCATAATTGATGTTGAACAGCGTCGGTCTGCTCTCAGCAGAGGTCCTTTCGTGATGAGACGGGTAATTAGCACAACGAGGCCCTCGGCCGCTGAGGGACACGGTAAACACACCTGTCCTGCTGTAAACTCACTGAGAGAGAGCGAGACTCCAGGAGCAGGACACAGATGACAGAGAGGCTCGTTTAATTATACCGCAGATCACATACTCTGAAACGATGGATGATGGATGGATGGATAGAACGATAGATAGATAGAACGATGGATGGATGGATGGATGGATGGATGAATGGACAGATAGAACGATGGATGGATGGATGGATGGTTGGATGGATGAATGGACAGATAGAACGATGGATGGATGGATGGATGGATAAATGGAAAGACAGAACGATGGATGAATGAATGGATGGATGAATGGACAGATAGAAGGATGGATGGATGGATGGATGGATGAATGGACAGATAGAACGATGGATGGATGAATGGATGAATGAATGGATGGATGGATGGATGGATAAATGGAAAGACAGAACGATGGATGAATGAATGGATGGATGAATGGACAGATAGAAGGATGGATGGATGGATGGATGGATGGATGGATGGATGAATGGACAGATAGAACAATGGATGGATGGATGGATGAATGGACAGATAGAACAATGGATGATGGATGGATGGATGAATAGACAGATAGAACGATGGATGAAGGATGGATGGATGAATGGACAGATAGAACGATGGATGATTGATAGATGGATGGATGAATGGATGGATGAATGGACAGATAGAACGATGGATGGATGGATGGAAGAATGGACGGATAGAATGATGGATGGATGGATGGATGGAATGATGGATGGATGAGACAAACGGATAGATGAATGGATGATGGATGAATGGACAGATGTATGGTTAAAACGATGGATGGACGAACGATAAATGGATGAATGAATAGATGGATGGATAGAATGATGGATGGACGGACGGATAGAACGATGTATGGATGGACAGACGGATGGATAGAGCAATAAATGGATGGATGAATGGATGGCAAAACAGAACCGCAAAACTTAATGACAAAAATAATGAATGAAAGTCTCAAACACCCTCCCCGTCTTTCATTGGTTGAGAAAACACAAAGCCCCGCCCCCAAACTCATGCCATTGGTTCAGCCAGTCCAGTCAAAGAAACAGATCAGATCAGATTAATGCAGTAAATACTGCAGAAATCACAAACTTTACCTTTAAATGCTCCTCTAGCAAATTTCCATCTTAAACTCAAAAGGTCTTGATTATTTCAAATGGAATTAACTCTATAAATGTCTGATTCACCCTGTAAAACTCTTTTATGACTGAAGAACAGATGCGGTACACTGAGATCAACTGTTTCTAGTACACTCCAAAAAAAATATTTATGTATTTGAATTGCATATAAAAATGTCCATGCATTTGGATTACAGTTTTAACATAAACTAATAAACTTAATGTGATGCACATTGGTCAAAAAACTCTGGAAAACATCATTCATCCTGCGATTACTCCTGAAATCTTCCAGATGCGTCACATTCAGCCCTGGTGGTCATTAGAGACACAAATACTTCCACTGATTGTAATATGTAAATATCAGAGGAACTTCCTCTTAATGTTGATGTTTATGTGTTATCTCTTTCAGGCGCAGCGCCCAATCACTTCAAAGAGACGTTTATTCATGAGATTATGACAAAAATGGTCAAAAAACACACAGCTATCTCAACACGTTAGCCTCGGCCTTATACGGTAAAAACAACACCAGATGATTTACATTTAGTCATGATGATGTAATGAAGCATGTAGTGGTGATGATGATGTCTCCTTCAACAGAATATTTACCCCAGGATATTTCTAGAAAGGCCAGAAAATACAGCGTTTACCCGTGTTTGAAATATTTGCTCGCACCAATAATGAAATACTGTTGTCGTTAATACTTTCCAGCGAAGGCTAGATCTTTAAAAATGCATCCAAATTACAGTGAAGCGCAACCGTACGGTGCTCCACAGAGGACAAAGGGGATTTACAGGAGTAGTTCACTTCACGATTAAAACTTCCTGCTCATTTACTTCAACCACGTCAATATAAAAAGTATATAAATGTGTATTGTGTTATAAATGTCGGCTGGTTTGTCTAGATCAGACTCTTATTCCTCGGCTGGATCGTGTCGAGACTTTGAAGCTGCACTGAAACTCACATCTGGACCTTCGACCCGTTGGACCCCATTGAAGACACTATATGGAGAAACCCTGGAGCGTTTTCCTCAAAAGATGTTCAAGATGTTCATGTCATGGCAATAAAATCACTGACTATCTCCTGTAAAATGTTAAAAATACCTTACGACCCCAAGAGAAACAATTGCCGGCCCGAATAGCTCTGGAAAATGTTCACAAAACAAAAGTAAATATTCTGTATCATGTTAACTTCAGTATACCATAAAAACTGCAGTTGGTTCTGATCTGAGGATTTACAGCTTCATTAAACACTCCTCAAGCTACAAGACTATAGATTTGTACAGTCGCTCGCTCGAAAGGTCAGGTCATGATCTCCTGTGGTTGGAGGGACAGTAAATGTTAACAATGTTCTTAAGGATAGGAAATCGACTGCAGTTCGAGGCACACGACACACACACATCAATGAGGTCAAAGCGTTGTGTAAGACCATTCCCTTCAAACGCGACTAAACACGTTTTCCTTCTGGATTCACACGTCTGCACGCTGATAATTCTCTGCTTTTGTATTGTCATCTAGGTTTGGGTGAGTATATAGTGAGAGGATCTTCATTAAACGTCTGTTTAATCATCATGATGCCGACAGAACCCCATTAAGTCACAAGGACGTCAGGTGTTTCAAATTAGACCTGAGAGAGCCTCAGGGGCCGCGCTTTCTGTGTTGATAATTAATCTTTCGTGATTTTTATGGCATCTCACAGTGAATATTCCTTCATTGATCTTTGCGATGTCCTGGAATAACTCCAGGCGCTTTCATTAGGATGAAAACACTCCAACTCAGACGGATTTCGACTAACTCTCGAAGTTGAAATCGACCCGCAGAACCGGAGCTTCCAGGCATGAAGAACAAAAGCTATCCGTCGCGATCGGGTCCACTTAAATGTGTTTGGTGCCACAGTGTCATCCAGCGAAGGAATCGTTCCTCGGTTTCGTTCGTGCGTCGCCGGGATAACAAACAACACCATTACTCCCAACACGGATCCTCTCTGCCCCACTTACACTGGAGTGCTGCGGTCGGCATCTCTACACAGCTCTCACGCGCGCACACACACACACACACACACACACACTCTCAATGTGCTGACACGTCTTTTGTAAAACTAGGTGCTTTTACTTCTGTGAGTCATTCCACATCCATTATAATGAGGGATCCACGGAAAAGGTCCTTATGAACTGTCAACATAACCCAAACCTGTTAAAATCATAAAAAATTAAATCATATATATTTAAATATATATATATATATTTATATATATACTGATAATTTAATTATATAATAAGTATATTGTACATAAATAATACATTATATAAATGTACATATATTTTGACAACATAGTGTTCAGAAAATTTATAATATATATTTATTATAATTATATATATATATATATATATATATATATATTAATTTAACTTATTGTAATGACACATCACTTATTTTAATATTAAAAATATGTTTAGAATATATATATTTTTATTTCAATTATATATATATATATATATATATTAATTTATTGCAATGACTCGTGTCATTATTTCAATATTAAATATTGTAATTTTTCTATGTGAAAAGAGTGTGAAACATGCACTGATTATCTTTATTGAAAAAAAAAAAACATATCCGCAGAAAATATTTGAATTGTCTATAAAATAAATTAAAATATTAAAAAAATATAATATTCACTATTTGTTCTTAAATGGCTTAAGAAAATGACCAGATGATAATTTCAACTAAAGAGAAATTGTTGCTAAGTAGATTCAAAACTAACAAACATAGTAAAAAGTGCATATAAACTGTGATATGCTGCTTAATTTTATATTGCCAGTGAAATGGACTATGAATATTCAATATATATCGCTCAACTCTTGCTCCTATCATCTGAAATGTCAGTGTTTAGTGTGACGGGCCTTTGAAAGCAGCCTGAAAGAGTCTTTTCAGCAGTTTATCTAATAGCTTAAGAAAAATGACTTCACAGCCGTGAGCTGAAGATAAAATCACAGGCATGTCAACGGAAGGCACTGATGGAGCGTATCAGTGTGTAGAGAGAGATCCAGCGTAGCCTTTAGCGGAGTGACGTCACAGTCAGTGCGGACGCGTGATGCTGACCGGACAGATCCGCTTCACAGGTGTCAGAGACCCGGGGTAACGGATGAGCAGAAGCGGCTGAAGGGAAGAGAAGGACAGTTCCGTCGTTCTTCATGCCGACAGCGTCACAGAGTCACGACTATAGGCAGAAAACGAGGTCGTTTGATTTGAGACGGACACTTTGCATCACATCAGGATGTGTGATACTGCAACCCTCTACAACGCGACTAAATCTTCACTCGGGGCGACTAAATTATATCTATCATTAGCAGTGTTGGGCGTAACGTGTTACAAAAGTAATGCATTACAGTAATATATTACTTTTAGCAGTAACGCAGTAGTGTAAGGCATTACTAATCAATTTTCTGTAATATTTTACTCTGTAAATGTTCAGCAACGCTTGCGTTACAACACACTTTTAGCCCAAAATGTAATTGTTAAAGAAAAAAAAACAGCAAGACCGCGAGACATTAACGAATGAAAAATGCAAGTTAGATATCAACTGTTCGTGGTCAGTCAATAGCCGCGTGTGGTGTCCACGTTTGTAAATAAAGACTAAATGACAGCTTCTGATATATTTGTATAGCGATTTATTTAATTCATCTCCCTCTTGCTGGTGTACCTTTGTATTGTGTGACATAGTCCAGTGAAGGCGTGTTTATGGCGGGTTTTACAGGAGTGCTGCGAGAATCGAGACGAAAACGAAAACCCTGTTATTGTATTGCCATAACCTGTTTGACCTGTAGGGCGGCACTCTAACGACTCGCGGACTCTCATTTGCGCTCTGAGGACCTCATGCATCATGTCGGTCATAACCTGTACAACCTGTAGGGTGGCGCTCTAACGACTCGCGGACTCTCATTAGCGCTCGAGGACGTCATGCATCATGTGGGTCATAACCTGTACGACCTGTAGGGCGGCGCTCTAACGACTCGCGGACTCTCATTAGCGCTCTGAGGATGTCATGCATCATGTGGGTCATAACCTGTACGACCTGTAGGGCGGCGCTCTAACGACTCGCGGACTCTCATTTGCGCTCTGAGGACCTCATGCATCATGTCGGTCATAACCTGTACAACCTGTAGGGTGGCGCTCTAACGACTCGCGGACTCTCATTAGCGCTCGAGGACGTCATGCATCATGTGGGTCATAACCTGTACGACCTGTAGGGCGGCGCTCTAACGACTCGCGGACTCTCATTAGCACTCCTAGGACGTCATGCATCATGTGGGTCATAACCTGTACGACCTGTAGGGCGGCGCTCTAACGACTCGCGGACTCTCATTAGCGCTCGAGGATGTCATGCATCATGTGGGTCATAACCTGTACGACTTGTAAGGCGGCGCTCTAACGACTCGTGGACTCTCATTAGCGCTCTGAGGACGTCATGCATCATGTCGGTCATAACCTGTACGACCTGTAGGGTGGCGCTCTAACGACTCGCGGACTCTCATTAGCACTCGAGGACGTCATGCATCATGTGGGTCATAACCTGTACGACCTGTAGGGCGGCGCTCTAACGACTCGCGGACTCTCATTAGCGCTCTGAGGACGTCATGCATCATGTCGGTCATAACCTGTACGACCTGTAGGGTGGCGCTCTAACGACTCGCGGACTCTCATTAGCGCTCGAGGATGTCATGCATCATGTGGGTCATAACCTGTACGACCTGTAGGGCGGCGCTCTAACGACTCGCGGACTCTCATTAGCGCTCTGAGGACGTCATGCATCATGTGGGTCATAACCTGTACGACCTGTAAGGCGGCGCTCTAACGACTCGCGGACTCTCATTAGCGCTCTGAGGACGTCATGCATCATGTGGGTCATAACCTGTACGACCTGTAGGGTGGCGCTCTAACGACTCGCGGACTCTCATTAGCGCTCTGAGGACGTCATGCATCATGCCGGTCATAACCTGTACGACCTGTAGGGTGGCGCTCTAACGACTCGCGGACTCTCATTAGCGCTCGAGGACGTCATGCATCATGTGGGTCATAACCTGTAAGACCTGTAGGGCGGCGCTCTAACGACTCGCGGACTCTCATTAGCGCTCCTAGGACGTCATGCATCATGTGGGTTATAACCTGTACGATCTGTAGGGCGGCGCTCTAACGACTCGCGGACTCTCATTAGCGCTCGAGGACGTCATGCATCATGTCGGTCATAACCTGTACGACCTGTAGGGTGGCGCTCTAACGACTCGCGGACTCTCATTAGCGCTCTGAGGACGTCATGCATCATGTCGGTCATAACCTGTACGACCTGTAGGGTGGCGCTCTAACGACTCGCGGACTCTCATTAGCGCTCGAGGACGTCATGCATCATGTGGGTCAAGGTTATTATAGTTTTGCTCTGAGGACGTCATGCATCATGTCGGTCATAACCTGTACGACCTGTAGGGTGGCGCTCTAACGACTCGCGGACTCTCATTAGCGCTCGAGGACGTCATGCATCATGTGGGTCAAGGTTATTATAGTTTTGCTTTTTTAAATTAGTTTAGTTTTAATATCGTTTTCAATTTTGCTTAAAATTTCAGTTTAGTTTTAGTTCGTTTCATTAATGGTTTTGTTCGTTTTAGTTTAGTTTTTATTTTGCAAACACATTTCTATTTAGTTTTTATTTTATTTAGTTTCAGTTTTAGTTTCAGTAATTATAGTTTAGCAGAGCAAGCAGTACACTTCCAGTGTAGACCAAAGAAAGAAGTTTAATTTAAGTTTAATGTTTGCACAGATAGTTAACTCTTGTGCAGACATCTTAATAATAAAAACAAAACAATGGTTTGAGATTGAACAAAGCACCAAATGGAACTTAAAAGTATACAAGAAAATGTTATTTCTTGACCAGAGTGAGGGAGTGTGTGTGTGTGTGTGTGTGTGTGTGTTGTGTGACGTGTCCTGGTATTTCATAGCCTACATTGCAGGGAAATGTCTCCACAAGGATAATATTAGTATTAGCACTAGCAGTAAATGTTTTGTACAGATAATAACAGCACCTTTCAGCCTTTCAACCTTCATGAAAACATGACATCTCAAACATACTTTAGCCTAGAACAATAAGTTGTTTTGTGCTTGACGAACTTGTTTTAGTGTTGCACACGCGTCTCGAAAATGAAATGGCATTCTAAAAATGCTGCGCTCAAGTTAAAAGAAGTCCAACTTGCGTCTTATTACCTCGTGTTATTTCCCATTCCACCGCAAAAGATGAATCCTTTATGAACAGCCGCTTAGGACTAGCGATGTGTTCTACGTTACGGTCCTTCATTGAGCGCGTCACAGGACAGCGGTTAATCGCCTCAGCAACTTCACGCGTATGAAGCGTCAAATCAGGCATTTCCCTAAACAGCCACAGGTCAGATTTTTCCGCTGAAGTAAAGAGTGTATTAATCACGAAAACGATTATTTATTTTTGCTAATTATTATTTTATTTCAGTTAGTTTTTCAGTAACTGTTGTTAGTTTCGTTTAGTTTTAGTTTTTCATTTATTATGAATTTTTTATTTTATTTCAGTTTACGAAAATGATTTTTGACCAATAGTTTTAGTCTTAGTTTCAGTTTTCGTTTACGAAAATAACCTTGATGTGGGTCATAACCTGTAAGACCTGTAGGGCGGCGCTCTAACGACTCGCGGACTCTCATTAGCGCTCCTAGGACGTCATGCATCATGTCGGTCATAACCTGTACGACCCGTAGGGCGGCGCTCTAACGACTCGCGGACTCTCATTAGCGCTCGAGGACGTCATGCATCATGTGGGTCATAACCTGTACGACCTGTAGGGCGGCGCTCTAACGACTCGCGGACTCTCATTAGCGCTCGAGGACGTCATGCATCATGTCGGTCATAACCTGTACGACCTGTAGGGTGGCGCTCTAACGACTCGCGGACTCTCATTAGCGCCCGAGGACGTCATGCATCATGTGGGTCATAACCTGTAAGACCTGTAGGGCGGCGCTCTAACGACTCGCGGACTCTCATTAGCGCTCCTAGGACGTCATGCATCATGTGGGTCATAACCTGTACGACCTGTAGGGCGGCGCTCTAACGACTCGCGGACTCTCATTAGCGCTCCTAGGACGTCATGCATCATGTCGGTCATAACCTGTACGACCTGTAGGGCGGCGCTCTAACGACTCGCGGACTCTCATTAGCGCTCGAGGACGTCATGCATCATGTTGGTCATAACCTGTACGACCTGTAGGGTGGCGCTCTAACGACTCGCGGACTCTCATTAGCGCTCCTAGGACGTCATGCATCATGTCGGTCATAACCTGTAGGACCTGTAGGGCGGCGCTCTAACGACTCGCGGACTCTCATTAGCGCTCGAGGACGTCATGCATCATGTGGGTCATAACCTGTACGACCTGTAGGGCGGCGCTCTAACGACTCGCGGACTCTCATTAGCGCTCGAGGACGTCATGCATCATGTCGGTCATAACCTGTACGACCTGTAGGGTGGCGCTCTAACGACTCGCGGACTCTCATTAGCGCTCGAGGACGTCATGCATCATGTGGGTCATAACCTGTAAGACCTGTAGGGCGGCGCTCTAACGACTCGCGGACTCTCATTAGCGCTCCTAGGACGTCATGCATCATGTGGGTCATAACCTGTACGACCTGTAGGGCGGCGCTCTAACGACTCGCGGACTCTCATTAGCGCTCCTAGGACGTCATGCATCATGTCGGTCATAACCTGTACGACCTGTAGGGCGGCGCTCTAACGACTCGCGGACTCTCATTAGCGCTCGAGGACGTCATGCATCATGTTGGTCATAACCTGTACGACCTGTAGGGTGGCGCTCTAACGACTCGCGGACTCTCATTAGCGCTCCTAGGACGTCATGCATCATGTCGGTCATAACCTGTAGGACCTGTAGGGCGGCGCTCTAACGACTCGCGGACTCTCATTAGCGCTCTGAGGACGTCATGCATCATGTGGGTCATAACCTGTACGACCTGTAGGGCGGCGCTCTAACGACTCGCGGACTCTCATTAGCGCTCTGAGGACGTCATGCATCATGTGGGTCATAACCTGTAGGACCTGTAGGGCGGCGCTCTAACGACTCGCGGACTCTCATTAGCCCTCCGAGGACGTCATGCATCATGTCTCGTGGTTCATGAACGAACACCACATTCATCACACAGCTGGAATTAGCCCAGTTAGCCTCAAACACCGTCTCCAGGGACAAGCAGAGAAAACTCCCCCGGTCAGACGGAAACGGTGTATTTCCCAGACATGGATATTTCTGTAACACTGAGAGTCACACTTGTGTCTGCTTAGCTCAACAACGCCTGTGTTATTGTTCACCGGTTGAATCGATCATGCAGAATCTTAAAGTGCCGTCTTGCCAGTCTTGTTCAAAGCACTATACACTGTAAAAAAATATTGTTGGTTTAACTTAAAAAATGAAGTAACCTGGTTTCCTTAAAATTTTAAGTTCATGGAAATGGAAAAATTTAGTTAATACAATGAAGGAGATTGATTTAATCATCAGAAACTCAAAATATTATGTTATCTGAACCACATAAATTATTTAAGTTGATTTGACAAAAGAAAAAAATGTTGTGATTACAAATCATGAACATATTTTTTTACAGTGTATATATAATTGAACATACAATAAAAAGAAATATATAGTTTTAAATACATAAACTCATACATAATATAAATAAAATCCACGTGATGCATTGTGATTTTCTGTGATGTATAAATAATATAACAATATAATAAAATTTGTTTATTTATATATATATATATATATGTACACAAATAGTTAAAAAATTGTAATATATAATTAATTAAAAATATATTACAATTTAATATACAATAAAAATAAATATAGTTTTAAATACATAAACTCACACATGATATTTAAATCCCTGTGATGCATTGTGATTTTCTGTGGTGTATAAATACTATAATAATATAATAATAATAATTTGTTTATATGTATAATATACACAACTAGTTTATTATATTTATATACATTTAATATATAATTTATACAAAATATATAATATAGAATAATTTAATATAGAATAAAAATAAATAGTTTTTAATTACATATTCTTATATGATACAAACCCCCATTATGTATTGCAATTTTCTGATGTTAAAAATAAATATAATTTTAAATTGTATATATAATTATTAACATAAATTGATTTTTGATTTTTTTAACAACTTTGAAAATATACTTGCTGCTCATAATTTTAAAGAAGCTTCCCAACACTGATAATAAACGCTATTATACATGTGTGTAACAATGATTGCTCAAAGCGGCTCCGTTATGATTAAGCCATCTATGATGCTCCCTGTATTTTAATCTTCTGAAAGCCTTCAGTGTGACTGTCTCTGGTGTCGGGCGTCACGATCCATCACTGCGACGCGAGTAACCTTTGGTGAGCGTCACGGCTTGAAGCGAGCGCTCTTTAAGCTGAAGTGCAGCTTCTCTCGTGCCAGGGACGGCTTAGTGTCTCCTCTAATGTCCCTGGCACTCGTTCTCCGTGAGTCTGCAGTGAAAGCCCAATTACTGACGCCCAATGCAAACACTCAGGCTACGTCCACAGTCACTCAATTCACATTTATTTGTGTAGCGCTTTTCACGACACACATCATTTCAAAGCAGCTTTAAAGAAAATGCATGAGTCCATTTTACTATAGAGTGATCTGTTATCAGAGGAAACTGTCTAAGTTATGTATTTCAGAAATAGCTACAAAACAACAGTTAGCGAAAAATCCGGATACATTTGAAAACGGCGTATTCGTTTTCAAACGCTCTCCGTACACATATTTTCTTTTTTCTTTTCTTTTTAATAAATACATATTTCGTAAGATAATGTTGTTTAACACAATATATTGGCTTAAACAGTGATTGTGTGAAATATCGCCTCACTAATTTACTCCTAAAGTTCCCGAATCATTGAACTCAAGGACTCCACGGCTAATCAGGCTTCATTAACCGCTAGTCTCGTGGCGTCTGTGCTTCACTAAAGGAACGCTAATGCTGAAGGATGACATGATGAATCCAGAGACAAATAAAGCCTCAGACACGCTCCGTAGCGCTGGATTACTGCGTCTGAAGTCCCTCGCCGGCGGAGCAAACGACCATCACAATCACACGGACAGTAAACGGACACGAGTGACGGCTCCAGTGACACTTCGGCGGGATATTAGTGGCGAAAGGCGTATTTTCTGAGCGTCCATCATCACTCATGCAGTGTTTTCTCCAGGTCACGCGGCTAATAGAGGGCGACTCGGGTGATGAACGCTGTGAACTGACCTTTTAAAGGATTAGTTCACCTCGAAATGAAAATTTCCTGATTATTTAGTCACCCCAATGGCATCCAACATGTTCATGTCTTTCTTTCTTCAGTGGAAAAGAAATTTAGTTTTTTGAGGAAAACATTTGCAGGATTTTTCTCCACACAATGGACTTCAATTGCAACCAACGTTTTGAAGTCCAAATCAATGCAGTTTCAAAGGGCTTTAAAGAGCTTCACACGGCTCTGCACGATCCCAGCTGAGGAACAGGGTCTTATCTAGCCAAACCATCGGCCATTTTCTTAAAAAAAATAAACATTTATATACTTTTTAACCACAATTCTGCGACGCGCCAGAGATCACGTCATCACGTTGGAAACGTCACATTTTTTTTTTTTTTAAATAATAATAATAAATTAAAACAAAGATGTCAGACGATTTTGAAGTTGGAGGAGAAAACGGGAGTTATTTGGCAATTAATAGACCAATTTTCAGTTGGTAAACATGGTGACATTTTTTTGTGGGCGGAGCTTAGGTGGAGGCAGAACGATCCCTCTGGCCGCTTCCCTAACGCTAGTTTGCAGGTTTTGTTAGCTTGTTTTTTAACAATGACTGGAGAAGATCCGATTTTATCTTAATGTGCAAGGTACTGTACTGTACGTGACGTAACTGTGACGTCGGCTCGAAATTGGTCTATTAGTCAAAATTAATAATGCAATTATTGATGTTTTTGTCACTATTTGGCTATTGATTTATTAGGGATAATTCTGTCAAAAATGAAAATGTTGTCCCAAACCTGCATGACTTTTGTTTCTTCTGTGGAACAAATACAATTAAATACAATTAAAGTTAATTGAAAGGCAACGTTCTTCAAACATGAGTGTCCTGCGAGAGAAACACAGTCACACGGGTCTGGACTGACACGAGATCGAGTGAATGACTCTTGTTTAGGAGAACTAGCGTGATCCCAGTCTGGAGCACTGCATTAAAGTCCACTCGTCTCGCAGTCGTCACACACACATTTATTCTAGTGCTTCCATCTCTGTTTGGTGTAGGATCACACCTGACGCCTGAAGCGAGACCTCTCACACACACCGTGAGCGATGGTGGCGCACACAGGCCAGCAGACGTGATTTATTACAACAACTACACACGCTGTTTGTGCATCGCTGAAAATAATGGCCTCGTGTTCCTCCGCTCCAACACACATGAAGATAAAAATAGCCGGCGAGTGAAATGAGGAAATGATTCTTGTTTGTTTACGACCGCTTGACGGGGACGTGATGTATATGTGCTTTATTTGCGGAACAGTCCTGGTCACTGGGGACTCGGCTCGTGCTGAATGTGGGAGATACATGTAAAACATCATGTAATGTTATCAGTAATGTGTAAAGGCTGTGGAGGACGAGTGATCGCCCCTGTGCACGAGACACGAGATCTTCCCCGCACTGGCAAGAACAACAAGTAAAATTTACTTCAAAAATATTAGTGCAAAAACTTGCCAAAGAAAAATTAAGTACATTTCACACGCAAATTTTTTAAGTAAATTTAATAGATTCATATTTGTATGTCATGCCAATTAAAACGTTGTAATGGACATGTTGTTATGCTAATTGTCAAAATAAAAATATTTAGATTAAAAAATATTTAGATTTTTATATTTAGATAAAAATATTTAGGTATTAACCCTAATTTTAGAGAAATCTAAATTGGTTCATTTGTTTTAGCCATCATAAAATAAATACATAAAAGTAGTCAAAATGAATGCAATTATTGATGTTTTTTGTCACTATTTGGCAATTTATTAGTCAAATGAATGAAATGATTTATGCTTTTATTGTCACTTTTTGGCTATTTATCACTCAAAATGAATGCAATTATTGATGCTTTTATTGTCACTTTTTCAATCAGTCACTTTCAGTCACTTTTTCACAGACTTCTGTCACTTTTTCAATCAAAACTTACTTTAGCTGGAAATAACATTATTCAAGAACCGCTATAAAGCCAAAACAATCTCTGTTACCTTAAATTATATGTTTATCTCTGTAAAGCTGCTTCGGAACAATCCATTGTTAAAAGCGCTATATAAATGAAGATGACTTGACTTTTTGGCTATTTATTACTCAAAATTAATATTGCAATTATTGATGTTTTTGTCACTATTTGGCTATTGATTAGTCAAAATTAATAATGATATTATTGATGTTTTTTTGTTGTTTTTTTACTAATTGGCTATTTATTTATTAGGGATAATTCTGTCAAAAATGTAAATGTCGTCCTGTTCACTGGAGAACTCGGCTTGTGCTGAATGTGGAAGATAAATGTAAAATGTTATCAGGAATTTCACACGCATATTTTTAAAGTAGATTTCACATATGGAATTAAGTAAACTCTTCTTAAGTTAAATGAAAGTAACAAAGAAAATAAGTCATTTTAACTTGGCTAGTAAAGGGTTGAGTAATATCTATTTCGTTGAAGTTTCCTTTGCAATACATTTCACTCAAACAATATAACATTGAATTAAACCACACTTTTAAAGGATATGCTTTACTTAGAAACATCTAAGTAATTAATACAATAGATATTGCGTGAGACACCATATCTACGTTTCAGAAATCATGCGTCCATGAACGCAGAGAGCTCAACACTGGGAAGTTAATACACAATGAGGGTCATTTTGAGTAGAAAATGAAGTCCAAATGTCACAGAATGGCCATTTAATAATTATTCATGCCCCAGTGCATGATGGGAACACCAGTATCAGAAAAGTAATTTTACTTAATTTTATAACGTTTATATTTACGCTTTCGTTTCTCCTCGATTGAATTGAGTACTAATATAGAACTAACTTCTTTATATGGAACTAACTTTTTCATGTAAATTACATGAAAATTACTTAAAACCACAGAATCATTTTTATCAGTGTGAGTGTGTGTGAGAGTGTGTGAAAAACTTCAAGTTTCAGCCTGTTTTTGCAATGTTTCACAGTGTGTCTGAAACGCTGAGGTTTCGTGCGCGCGTGAACGTCATGGCAACGTACAACACAAAGTATCTCACGCGGGGAACACTTAAAGGGATAGTTCACCCCAAAATGAAAACTCATAACAAATTAAGATATTTTTTATTAAATCAGAGATCAATCTTAAGATTATCAAGCGACGAGAATACTTCTTGTGCGCAAAAAAAACACGTCACACGTAGGCTCACTATTGGCCGATGCTGGTCATGTGTGTGATGCGTGTGACATGTTAATTCATAGTGCATTATCTAAGACAGGGGTTTTCAAACTGTGGGTCAGGCCCATTTGTGGGTCGCAGATTGGGAAGAGGTGGGTCGCGTAATCACTATATTGGCTGCAGCTGAATTTACGTTTCATGAGTGACACATACAAACAGGTGCACGATGAACTCGTTTACTCCAATCACTGCACTGCATTCTGCATGAGAGCGCATTACACCGGAGAACTCATATGTCACGAAAGGCTGATTCAGGTCTGGGCTGCGTTTCCCAGAAGCATCGTGAGTTGATTGTAGAGACCTGGTGGAAATGGTTCTACGATCTACTTTGGCATACGATGCTTTTGGGAAACGCATTAATCTCTGTCGTCTGTTCAACACAGCGCTGTTGTCTTCCAGAGATATGGTCGTAAGAGTGCGTTGTTTTGTGTTCCCTCGCATGCATTTTGATACCTACCAACACATAAGGAAAATATATATGTAAAGAGCATTTAAAATGTATACACACACAATTCTAGGTCCTGGGCATACTGTAAAATAAAATTATTAAGTCTATTATTTTTTTTATATTCTGATTTTTTTGTCATATCAAACCTTTGGTTAAGATTAAGCTTACTTAATCTTTTTCATTTCTTTAAATTTGTTTTGCCATGTTTGGGTAAATCAGTTGAGTCAGCAGACAAAAACTACTCAGTATTCTTCACATTATTTCAACAGCCACTAGGCTACTATTTTAATTCTCAAACTTTTTGATAATGTACCATACGTTTGTATTGCAATTAAACTTATATGTCAGATGACAAGGAAAAAAACTGCTCTAAAGAGAACTAACGCCTCCCACCCCACATTCATTCTTTAAAATTATTTTGGTGGGTCTTGAGATTATTCTTGTCTACGCGGGTCCTGGAATGAAAAAGTTTGGGAACCCCTGATCTAAGAGACAATTTTAACTCTTTGATGCGTGTGACGTACGACCCAGAAGCGCTGCGCTGTTACACTACGCCACTGTCGTCACTCGGACTATTTTAACGATGTCTTTAATAACTTTTCTGGGCCGGCAAGTTTCGATCCCTTAGAAGCCTATGGAGGAGTGATCCAGCTCTCAGATTTAATCACAAATATCTTAATGTGTGTTGAACGAAAGTCTTACGGGGTTGAACAACATGAGAGTAATTACTGACAGAGTTTACATTTTGGGGTGAACTATCCCTTTAACGTACGTGTTATGCTAACAAGCTAGTGTGCACAGGCCACGAAGTGTTGGCGAAATAACACATTAGCGGACCGGAGGGAAATATATGGATTTTTTCCAGAAAACTTCAATTCAAGCACTTTCGAGGACTTGTATCTATGTGTGTTTATTTCCAAAAACTTTCCAGGGCCTTGAATTTTAATTTTTTCTCTCAGATTCACAAACTTTCAAGGATTTCAAGGACCCGTGGGAACCCTGTACAATGTGCAAATTCACGTTTTCGATTAGTTCTGCATAAAGAGAATGACCCTGTTTTAAATAGGCATAAACATCGTGGACTGTAAATCTCACTCTGTTGCTCTGAAGGGTTCGGCGTATGAGAGATGAGGCAGTGAAGGCTCGAATCAATGCCGTCTAGAACAGGCGCCTATTTCAATTACACACCATGATGAGCCACACACACACACACACACACACACACACGCCCCATCAAGATTAATGGCTCCAACGGTGTTAAAGTGGGTCACCTGTGGCGGGAGGTGTTTCAGGGTCCGCAGTGCTCCTCATCTCTTCAGTGTGTGATCATGGAAAGCTCCAGTTCTCCTCTATATCAGAGTCAGTGTTTCTGAACTCCTGAAACGCCTCCATTGTAGTCTTGAGTTTCTCCCGGGAAAGAACACGTCACAATATTCCTCATTATAATAATTCATACGGAGAATAAAGGGGCGGGGCCTGGTTGAGTTAGTTAGTAGTGTGTTAAACTGGTGGTTATGGAGAGGGGCGGGGCATTTCCCAAACACACTCGAAGCGCTCGACCAATCACAACACACTGCTCCAGCCGACCAATCAGAGCACAGTGTGCTTTTCAGGAGGAGGGGCTTCATAGAGACAGGAAGTAAACAGAGCGTTACTGACAGACTGGGAAGAGAGGAGCCGCAACAATGGAGAATATGAGGAGAATAATCAACATTCAAGCAGGAAAACCTGTTCTAGTAGAGCCTGAAACATCATCACGACTGTAAAAGAGCAGAATAGGTCGCCTTTTACATTATATTTTTAAATTATCATACTTTAAAGGGCATCAGGATGAAATTCAGGAGCTTTTCATCACTCACTGTCACACAGCAGCCGCTCACACTGAGTCAGCAAATAAACACAGCAGGATTATGATCCACGATATTATATTATACATGCCCTCTTCTATCTATCTATCTATCTATCTATCTATCTATCTATCTATCTATCTATCTATTCTATCTATCTATCTATCTATCTATCTATCTATCTATCTATCTATCTATCTATCTATCTATCTATCTATCTATCTATCTATCTACGCATCTATCTATCTATCTATCTATCTATCTATCTATCTATCTATCTATCTATCTATCTATCTATCTATCTATCTATCTATTCTATCCATCCATCCATCCATCCATCCATCCAGATAAATGTGCTTTATGTTCTGAGAAATACATACATTTATACATTTTTGCACACAAAAAACCCCTGTAAAAGCTGTAAGCTCTAACCGTAACTATTTTTGTCACATAAACGGCTAATATTGTAATGGATAATGTATGATAAGAGCCATTTAAAATTAAATGCAGGATTTACTTCAATGGCCTGTCATACGTGGACTTCTGTTTGATTTGTAGTGTGAATCCTTAATAAAACATAAATAAATAAATATATAAATGAATGTCTCAGCGTGAGATAAAATTAGCATGTTCTTCATCCGCATCCCCTCTAAAAATGAATATGTAATGTTCTAATAATAAACGTATTAAATCACTCACTTCGCACCCTGTTTAGGGAACGGCACACTTCTCTGGCATGCATCTTTTCAATCTTTTTATATATCTATTAATTTTCTCTCTGTGACGTCTCTTTATAATGTTAGTTAAAGCTTTTACAATACAATGTACAATGTACAATTGTTACAATGTTATTGTTACAATGTAACAATAACAGATATTTTATAATATCGCATTTTACTCTTATCATTCGTTCGTTCTTCTGCTCTTTATGAATAATAATAATAATAATATTAATAATATCAACCCTATTTCCTCTTAAGACCTTCCTGTGATTGAACAGATGAAGTTTCTGATCGCATGTGTGCATGAATTCATCCGACGGCAGAATGTCAGTCGTTTATCAGTTTCTCCTCCATAAATGACAGAAGGTTTGACTTCTGAAAGGAACATCAAGCACTTTTATCTCCCATAGTCAAGGAAATATAGAGCAGTTTAGTTTTTTTTATGTCAACGAAAGGGAATTCTTAACATTCATTATTGATGAGTCTAAATTAATTCTCAAACCCTGCGTGGCTGAATAAACCCAAAATTATATGATGTATATTTGATCACAAACGCGGCGCTTGTTCAGAGAGAATGTTTTATGTTTCATTAATACACGTCACTAGTCTTTTTATGATTGATCATAAGGCGCATTATTTCTAATAAACAAATGTTTGACCTTTTCTGTCTTTAATCACTCCTCCCCTTCTTAAACCCTAATGAATGCATATGGAATAATACATTTCCACCCAACATTCTATATATTCTACTTCTAAAGTTCTAAACTTGAGCCGTATTGACATGACAACATCTCAAACATTCCAAATGCACCATGGTAACCTGAGTCATGTGACACAGTGCTCGACTGTGATAGGCTATACTGCCCCTGTCAGGTGACGCGAGGTACTGCAAGTCCAGTCGCGTCAGAGATCATCTCTACAATGCAGAGATTACTGGAAAAACACATAAATACAATGTCCTGGCTTAGCCTGCACAATCACACACAGATTAAGGGGTAAACGTGTGTGTGTGTGTGTGAGGTGGGTTAAGGAAAGAAAAGCAAGAATGTTTCTGTGTAACATGTGTAGCTTAATGCATCATTCCTGTGGTGTGTTCTTGATTTATCTATACACGTGTGTGTGTGTGTGTGTGTGTGTGTGTGTGTGTGTGTGTGTATGCCACTAAATATAGCATAACATGAATTAAACACACAGCTGGGGTGTCAAAGAAAGAAACTGTGACCCACCTACATTGGTAGTATAAAGTCGCATTTATGTGGTCAAAAATACAGTAAAAACTGTAATATTGTGAAATATTATCATAATTTAAAATAGCTATTTTCTATTTGAAGATATTGTAAAATTTAATTTATTCCTGTGATGCAATGCTGAGTTTTCAGCAGTTTTGAAAAAAATACAGAAAGGACACATTAAATGGATCAAAAGTGAGATTTTATAATCATATATAAATAAAGACTATATTTCAAATAAATGCTGTTCCTTTGAACTTTATATTTATAAAAGAATCCTTAAAAAATGTATCACGGTTTCCACAAATATATGAACTGTTTCAACACTGATAATAATCATAAATGTTTCTTGAGCATCAGATCATCATGATAATGAGTTCTGCAAGATCATGTGACACTGGAGTAATGATGTATATTCACATAGAAAACAGATATTTTACATTGGAATAATATTTCACAGTTTTTACTGTGTTTTTTTTTTAATCAAATAAAGAGAACAACATAAATGATGTATGCCAAATGTGTAACGGCCAGTGCATTTTCATTTCTTAAACCCGAAACACACACATCAAACTAAATAACACACTATTACAGCAGAAGTCGGCTTGGCTGTCGTACTGGAGAAGAAATCACACATATAGATGCTATTTTACGCTGTTATATGATTATATGTTACGTAAATTAACAGTGTGTGTGTTGTGTTTATGAAGCTTTTAGCCTGTTGAGTGAGTTTGCTGGATTACACGGCGATCGACACAAACACACACACACAGACAGAAGCTTGGACACACTCACGTTTGCGAAATCACAGATATTACAGTTTACACATGAATTTATATTAGTAAATGTTGAAATTAATATGAACTAAGAGTAATAAATGCTTTAGAAGTATTGTTAATTCTTAGTTCACGTTACCTAAGGTAGTTAACTAATGTTAAATATTGAACCTTATTGTAAAGTGTTACCGAGTTTTTATTTGTGACATGTTATGATTGATCACATCATCATTACTTATTTATGCGTTTTACTATTACTGTATTACTGAAACTAGTCATAATGAACAGGTGTATCCAAACTTTTGACAGGTATTTGATAGACTCAATGCACAGTCTGATCCAGCGGACAAAAGCTTAAAGCACAACACACACACACACACACACACAAACTTGACTCACTGCGGCAATCAATAGTGAATTCTTCCTTAAATCCTGCTGTGGACAAATTAGAAACTTATTAATCTAAATAGAGAATTCTGAGTTCAATACAAAGTATTAAAATAATAAAATATATAAAATAAAAGGCATAGTGATAAGATTTAGGATATAAGCTAGAAAAAGTGCATCAATGACAAATAACTAAAGTCTTAGATTTAGACACTTTGTAGCATTTTTAACTGCAAATATCTGCTTATGATTTACAGTTATTATTGTCATCACTTCAAAAAATCTCTTCCAATAAAAAAGCTTTGAAAACATCCTGTATTATAGAAAAAAATAAATATTTTATTTGATTATCTGTATCCCCACTTGTTCATGTTCATTGTTCAGTATTATCTCTTTTTCTGTACTGAATTATAATTATGCAAAAAAAACAACAACTTCGTAGCATTTTTGTATGGAACGAAAGATTATTAACAAAAATAAAACAATTCTTAAAGAAATTATTCAAATTAGTTGTGCATACAAATTATTTTTAAAAAAATCTCAATTTAGATACGTTGCAGTACAAATACCACATTTTTGTATGGACCATTTCATTAACAAATAATACAAATTATTTAAAAATATGTATTTATTTTATTCTGGTGGTTATTTTCATTATGTCTTCAATGCTGTTGATAGAATTGAACTTGTACCAAACATGGATGTATTGAATATGCTTGATATGAAAGAACTGGACGTCACATGACCTGATAATCGGCTGCATTGCTAACACATCATGTGACCATGTTTGCAGGACAGCAGGTGTGCAGGAACCGTGGCGCTCTCGAACCCAGCGGCGCAGAGAAGCACATGCTCATCTGTCATGATGTCATCACGAAGCGTCAATCCCTGCCGCCCTGTGTTCGTTTAATCTCCCAGAGACGAGCATCAGCACATGGGCGGCACGCGTCGCGAGTGTTAAATTAACCCAGTTACGTCCGTCGGGGGGGAAGATGAGCGTTTAACTCTTCTCTGATGAGGCCTGATGAAGACACTGAAGTTAGGGAGTCATCAAACGTCAGGGTCACGGGGTCATTCCCAGGGTATCGATGCATGAACACGTTTATCTCGAACCCATTTGCATTAAAAGCATTGATGCAGCACTTGGTTTTTAACACTTCACACAGAAATGCATTAAAATTTCAACTGATTCCAGACGACAACTTTATCTAGAAAATGTAGACTTTTTATATGTAGACTTTCACTACACTCTTAAAAATAAAGTTTCTTTGTTAAATAATAAAAGTGCTGCCGTTCTTACACAGGATGATTAAAAATTATTTAAAATCAGTCAAACAATCGTTAAAATAAGCGAATTTCAAAAAAATAAAAATCAAGATTAAAACGCCATGAGCATTTTTATAATGAATATACATTTTACAAGTTATGCCTATAGCTCTAAAATATCAAGTAGAAATTCTGAATACAAATAATAAACTTCTGGAATCGAGAAATGTAATTGGATCAATTTAGATTTTTACTAACTAAAATAAACGTTTTTTAATTTACTTACTTTTAATTTACTGTAGGAGTTCGCAAAGAATAAAATACGTTTTGAAAAGAAAACTATAGGGTTCAGGGATCAAAAAGCAGTCAAAAATGACTGAGGATTTCATTTTAAAAGCTGAATCAATGATCATTTTAAGGTTGTTGATACTTTTATTGAGGTCTTGCGTCGTAAACATCTGGTTGTGTGTCCCGCAGAAGACTGAGAGTCAATGAGTGTGACGTTTGTGAGTGAACGGTTACTTGTTTTTAAGAGTGTAGGTTGTTAAAGTCAGTAAAGTTTAATCCCGTCCCAAACACAGCATCTTCAAATACAGAATGATATACGAGTTCAACTTTGCCAGATAAACCCTCAAATCACATCAAGATCAACATCAACAGCTTCCTTTAAAAACTGTCTTAATCTTCATTTCTAATCTGGGCCGCCAGAATCTCATGATGACGTTTTTCTTGCCGACACGTGAAGCTGAAGGAGAAGCGTCTCATTTAGAGCAGAGGGACGAACACCTCAATCTCGCTCTCAGACTCAAAACCCAAAACACACAGAGACCGCAAACACTAAAAACATCACTATTGATTGATTCTGAAGTCAAATCCTCCAGCTTTGTTATTTAAAAGGGGTCGTCGGATGGCCATTTTCCACAAGTTGGTGTGATTCTTTAGAGTGTTCATGTAAAGTTTGTAACATATGTTGGTTAAAATTCTTCAATGGTTGTGTAAAACAACAGCCTTTTACCTCCTCAAGAACAGCTGTGTTCACAGCGACCCGTATCGGTGCATGTCTCTTTAAATGCTAATGAGCAACTGCCCCCCCCCATGGGGCGTGTCGACACAAGACACTAAAGTGACGCCTTGGTGGAAATAATACAAATGGCTGAGGGCGGGAATATGCAAATACGGGAAATATGCAAATACGGGAAATATAATAATACGGGAAATATAATAATACGGGAAATATGCTAATACGAGACAGTCCGTCAGCAGTCGTGGGCAGAGCATGAGCAATATGACATCATATTGCTCAGAAAATCCAGACGGCTCGATTATTGAGAGTGTTTAGACTTTTTGAGGATAAAAAAAAGGAGTGAATGTATTTGTATCATTGTATGGCGGTTGTGTCCACACACTGCACACACACATTTATATGCAAAACACCAAATAAAAGTGAATTTTGCATCCGATGACCCCTTTAACCCTCTGAGGTCTAAGGGTTTTTGGGGTCCTTGAGGTGTTCTGACATGCTCTGACATTTGTGCTTTTTTCAGTTATTTATAAACATGTTAATGGCAAAGGTGTAAATTCACTCAATATAGCACAAACTGGACTACCGGAATTTCTCAGCAACAATTATGAAACATGTTTGTATTTTTGAGAGAATATTGCTTATGCATGGTTATTGAAAAAACTAAAACTTAAAGTGTCTGAAATAAGGCCACAAAACACATACTAAATATGTGTCCACAAGACTTGTGACTAATGAGTGTTGTTGCCTAGAATCTTTGCTTCAAAATGATCTGAAAATCATCCTGCCTAATCATTTACACAAACACATACACTGATTTAAATTTTATTAGAGACCTTTGGTTTGGAAAGGCAATATGCGTGGAGGCGTGTTCACACCTGAGAAGACAAAGGCCGGATAATGTGCCGCATAATGAGCTGCATATTAATTAGCCCTTTCACACAGGTGTGTCACAGGATCCCAAAGAATGCAAGGACAAAAGAAATGATCTATATAGCCTATACATATTTTACAATTAGAAATTGTAACCAATTACAAATAGGTTACAATTACAACAACAATTACAATTTTAACAATATTTCAAGTGTATTTCTTTGTAAAAAGTATACATTTTATCATACGTATTAAAAAAAGGTAAGGATTCATGAATATTGGAACAAACACTATAATAACATCTTAGTTGATAATTCAATATACCTACTTTATTTTTGACAAAACATCATACTATAATGTATTTAACTATGAGCAGAAATTGGTGAACAAAAGCGTACCTATTTAATGCGACAGTAGTCTTTTTTTACAGTCAAAACTTTATAATCTATCCAAAACTAATCACAAAATCGTGTCTAAACATTCATATTTAGTCTGTAATATATTGTGTATGATATATTAGTATATACATGTGAATTTGCAGCTTGTTGCTTATACAGACATTTTATTTCAACATATTTCAGTCTATTTTTACTCATACAAACTATATTGCTATAGCCTACTAAGATGTGTTTATGTAAACATAACGTTTACTAATGTAGGTGCGAGAGTGAATGAACAAGGCACAGACACGCGCTGTATAACTGTAAACAAAGCGCGCGCACCTTTGCCGTTCACTCATCATTTAGCCTACACACAGACACGCAATTCATATTTAAACAGTCTTTTTGCGGTTTACAGTCCGACACTATTCAATATCACGATTAGAACAAAGCACTAGAATAAATGACTTACTACATCATCTGGATCCGTTGCTCCTCGAAATGAAACTACCAGCACTTCTGGTACATTTTTCAGGGTTAGATATTCCTCACAGTGAAAGGATACGCTGTGTACACAGCTGTACAAGATACTTACTAAACACGATGTGTTTTATAATCCAGCTGGTGGGCGTTGGCATGTTTGAACGGCTTGTCTAAGATCATTTGCGTTTGAATAGCGCGCGCTCTCCGTGGGCGTGGCACATTAACGCGTAATTAGGTATAATGAGCTGGAAAGAAAAATACTGACATCTCTGTCTTTTCATACAGATTACATAAGCTGAGAATATTTGTTTTTTTATATAAATTAATTAATTTAAAAGAAGAGAGTTCAAGCTTCATTATGGAAAAACACTCGTGCCTGTATGACAAGTATTCGCGGAATTAAAAATAATCTTAGGACCCGTTTCAGAATGGACTTCACTGACAGAGAGAAGGCAGAACGCGCATCATGTTTGTTTTTCTTTATTTGGCGAAAAGCACAACACTTTGTTTTTATTGTGAGTATCCACAAAAAAAATAGACACTTATCAGGATCTAATGGTGTACAACACTTAATATGTAAGATTAAAATCAACAGAGTATTTTGAGTTTCTTTTGCACTGATAAGAAAAAAGCGAGACTATCGCCTCAGAGGGTTAATTAACTCATGGCCTGGCATTCTTCAGCTTTAGGATAAAGAGCAGAGCCGTCTTACCTGAGTGACTTTGTCTGTGACGTTGTGTGTGCGGTCGATGAGTTTGCAGGGAGCGATGATGTCCATGTCTCCGGGCGGGAGGGAGATGAGCGGGTCCGCTTTAAAGTCCACAAAGTTGAGCGTGATCTGGGGGATTTTGCTGATAGCGCGGTAACGCATAAGATCTGAGTCCGAGGTAGAGTTCAGGATGCTGGACTTGTTGTTCACGGCTCCTGAGGAAAGAAACAGGTTTTTGAAAGTCTTCAGTTTATATCGGAAACTCTCTTGACATTTTACAGTGTTTTATTAACAAATCATACTGTATATCTGCACTATCGTTTGGGATTGGTACGATATTAAGGTTTTTGCAAATGTAATTGCAAGTCTCGTTTATTTACTAATGTTGCATTTATTTGATCAGTAAATATTATAAAAAATAGAGATTTTTAAATCAGCTGTTTTCTATGTAAAGTGTAATTTATTCCTGTGATCAAAAGCTGTATTTTCAGCATCATTACTCCAGTCTTCAGTGTCACATGATCCTTCAGAAATCACTCTAATATGATGATCTGATGCTCAAGAAACATTTATGATTATTATCAGTGTTGAAAACTTTTCAGGATTCTCTGATGAATAGAAAGTTTAAAAGAACAGAATTTATTTAAAATATAATCTTTTGTAACATGTTAAAGTCCCCAGTGGTGAAAATCCAATGTTTAATGTTGTTTATGTGTGTATGTGGTGTTATTAATACGCTTTAAGACACACCGTGTGTAAGTTCATAAGTCGACAGCATTGCTGAGTATTTCCTGCTTAAAACTGCAGTGAACCAAAGACAGTCTCAAACACACGGTTTGAAATCGCTGGTGTTTCTGACGTCACAAACGACCTTGTAACCAATCAGATCAACGTGTGATCGTCAACCAGTGGATCTCTGAGCTGAGTGAGTGAGTGGAGGCGGGGCTCATTCGCATATTCATAGAACCGTGCATACTAAATGAGGCAAGGGTGTCGGTCGAGTTACATTTAAGATATTTTAAGGCACGACTAATTTTATTTTGAGGTAAAAAAACGTTTAAATATGTCATTTTGGTGAGTATTAAGGAATAAAATGATTGACTACAAGCAGACTTTAAATGTCACTTTTAATTCCGTGCATCTCCAGCTCATTTTTCTCACCCGTGCTGCTGCATATGGGTCGGGTTCGGTGCTTCCGCTCCCATTCCGGCCGCATGGCCTCGATATCGTCCACCGAAGACGCGCGCCGCATGCTGTAAAAGCTCTCGCGCGAGCGGCTGTTGCTCAGGCTGCAGTTGGACACGGTGGCGTCCGGGTCGAGCCGGCGCGGTCGAGGCGAGGACTGACCCAGAGGCAGCGTGACGGGGTGCGGGGGGGCCGGAGGAGGAGACGAGGGGTCGCTGCCCAACAGGTCCCGAGAGGACGGTGGGGTCACGAGGCCGGTGGAGCGGGTGGAGCCGGCGGCCACACGGGGGCGCTGGTGATCTGGCAGCGAGAGGAGTTCGCCCAGCGCCAGGGATTCGGGGCTCTGTCGACCGGAGCCGCTGGGGAAACCCGTTCCTCGCCCTGCCTCGGGATCCTCCCGCAGAGAAGATTTACTGTTGTTCCGGGAGTTCAGGAGGGGGAGGCGTAAGCGGATGCCTCGGGCTCGATCTGAGACACACAAAGACACAGAGAAAAAGTCAAGACACATTTTTTGTGTGCATCTTTTATGAACATTTTCCACACAGGCAGGGACGGGCATTTTTCCAAAAATATTGTATTCGAATATTTGGGCTAATAAAAATCAAATATTCGTTTATTTAAATGACGTTTAACGAAAAAGAAAATATTTTTTAAGTTTAAAGTAGAAAAACACACGGAGAAACAGAGATATTAGACTCAAGTCAAGACTTTTTATGATCATTTACCACACAGGCAGGTTTTAATATGGTTTTTAATATGTAAATGATCTCTTCTGTGACTGGCTGACATTTTTGCATGTGAAATATGTTACAAAAACCCAGCTGAAGACAGTCACTGAAGTGCTAAATGTTAGTAATATTGATAACACTTTACAATAAGTTTCATTAGTTAATGTATTTACTAACACGAACTAACAATGAGCAATACATTTGTTACAGTATTTGTTAATGTTAGTTAATAAAAATTCATTGTTCATGTTAGTTCACAGTGCATTAATGTTAACAAATACAACCTTTGATTTTAAAAACGTATTAGCAAATGTTGAAATTAATACTAACTAAGATTAATAAATGCTGTAGAAGTATTGTTCATTCTTAGTTCATGTTAACTAAGGTAGTTAATGTTAACTAATGAACCGTATTGTAAATTATTATATTGTATATGGTAATACTTATTGTATTACCATAAATTGAAATGAGGGTGGTCATATGTTAATGAGCTGAATTTGCATGACCTTCCCATTACAGTCACTTGTGATAACTGGGTTTTAAAATGGAAGAAAGAAAATACATATCAATAAACATATATTTCTGATTGGGCCATTTTTGCAGCTTAGTTTGTGTTAAGGTCCTTTTTCTCATGACATTTGCTAATTAAGGTAATGTTTTAAAGGGATGTTAATAGATATAGCGTTGAATGAAGAGAGCGTGTGACGTACTGGAGTGACGCCACAGCAGAGGCAGCTTGTGATTCAGATCCTGGGGGTCGTGTAGTTTATCGTCCGGCATGACCTCAAAATTCAGAATAAACATGATCACCACGCCATCTTCATTCTTTACAGGAACCACATCCACCAAACACAGGAAACACACACCTGTGAGACAGAGAGAGAGAGAGAGAGAGAGAGAGACATTCACTTACATGCATCCTTATAAATAACTTTATGAACAAAGTATTTGGTCTCCATCAGTGTGGTTGTTTAATGACCACACACATGAAGAAATTTGCTTATTAGTTAATATGCATCTTTTCTAAATTGCAAATACAAAATGAAATTTTATTAGAAATACAGGTGAAACTCGAAAGCTTAGAATATCGTGCAAAAGTTCATTTATTTCAGTAATTCAACTTTAAAGGTGAAACTAATATATTATATAGACTCATTACATGCAAAGTGAGATATTTCAAGCCTTTATTTG
>CM060614.1:934674-939674 GCA_030578255.1 Tiaroga cobitis | reverse complement strand
CCAGTAATGAAACAAGTGAAGTCTATATGAGTCATTGAATCATTCATTCAAGAGATTTGTTCATAAACGCTGATTCATCCAGTAAAGTGAGTGAGTCATTAAATCATTCATTCAAGAGATTTGTTCAGAAATGCTGATTCATCCAGTAATGAAACAAGTGAAGTCTTTATGAGTGATTCATTGAATCATTCATTCAAGAGATTCGTTCATGAATGTTGATTCATCCAGTAATGAAACAAGTGAAGGCTTTATGAGTGAGTCATTGAATCATTCATTCAAGAGATTGTTCATAAACGCTGATTCATCCAGTAATGAAACAAGTGAAGTCTTTATGAGTGATTCATTGAATCATTCATTCAAGAGATTCGTTCATGAATGTTGATTCATCCAGTAATGAAACAAGTGAAGGCTTTATGAGTGAGTCATTGAATCATTCATTCAAGAGATTGTTCATAAACGCTGATTCATCCAGTAATGAAACAAGTGAAGTCTTTATGAGTGAGTCATTGAATCATTCATTCAAGTGATTCGTTCAGAAACGCTGATTCATCCAGTAATGAAACAAGTGAAGTCTTTATGAGTGACTCATTCATTCACCCTTTTTGTTTTAATAATTAATACAATTAATTAAATGTTTTTTTTTTTTTAAATAGGCTGCAGAAATGAACATTTTGTCAGAATTTCTAGTAAGTTACATGTTATTTTGTCTAGTTGTCTATTAAGAATCATGGCAGAATCATGATCTCTTTTAAACAAATAAAAACAAAAATCGTGATTCTCAATGTATCCAGAAACGTGCAGCTCTACTGACGACTAGTGAACTCATTTGAGTGTTACTATTTCTCCAAGGAATTTAACACTTATGTATTGAACAGTTATGAAAGATTAATCACTGAGCAATATTTATTTTTTCTCTGAGAAGTCTAGAAACAACACAAGATCCGTTTATCCGTTAACTAGATTAAAAAGTTCGTTGAGACAAAGTTTAAGTTGGTTTGAGAAAGCCGGACTAGATAGTTTGAAGAAAGAAGTTTTAAAAGCTTTTTATATATTTGAATATTTCTGCAGCAGGTTTTGTTTCTCCGTTCTGTGTTTGCATGTATTGTTCATTGCGAGGGACACAGCGCCACCTGGTGGAAAAGAGCAACCGTTATTGTGTTTATTGAGCAATAAATGATCAACGGACTCTGCAATGTCTTTTTATATAAATACAATACATCATAAACAAAATTCTAATTCAACCTCAATCATTCGATCAGATGGTAAAGAGAAGAATGTAAATGTAAAGTTGACGTGTGTTCAGATCAGGTTTTAATATTCTGGCTAAAACTCTCTCTCTCAGACTCTTTCTCTTTGGTTTGTGCTGATGAATCTGTTTGTCGAGTCGCGACCACGACCTGTCGTTCGCCACATTCGTCAGGAGAACCGTCCCGTCCATCAGTGTGAGTGACGCTTGTGCTGCGTTCACATTTCTGGAGGACACACTGATCTCGCACAACAGCGGTGTTTCACAGTATTAGAGACTCATCCTTAGACCACATGCTCTGCTGGAGAACGATCTTACAAACGTTTGAATGATGGATGGATTGTATTTTTATTGATTTTGAAAAAAATCTCTTTTGCTCGCCAAGGCTGCACTGATTTTAAAAAAATACAGTAAATGCAGTAATATTGTGAAATGTTATTACAATTTAAAATAACTTTTTTTTATGTGAATACACTCTAAAAAATGCTCCGTTGTTTCAACCCAACTTTGGGTCAAATAAGGACGAACCCAGCTGTTGGGTTACATTTTTAACCCAACATTTGGGATTGCCCATATTTGACCCAAAGCTGGGTTGAAACAACCCACCTGGAGTAATGATGTTGAAAATTCACAGGAATAAATGACACTTTACTATAGAGAATGTTAAGCATCATTACTCCAGTCTTCAGCGTCACATGACCCTTCAGATGATTCTTAATCATGACTTTTTGGAAGTTGCTCATTTAAGATTAACCCAGGGTTAATGTAATCCTGCAGTTTATATTTCACCTTGTTAATTCACCACAGTGTTAGAAGTAATGCCAGGATTACGAGTGTGAAACACTGCTTAACCTAGGCTTAAAATAGAGGTTAATCCATTTCATTCATTTGTATAGTGCTTTTTACAACACACATTGTTCCAAAAATGAAAAATGAAGGAGATAAAAGAGAAAGAAAAGCAAGCAGCCAAAGGCAACAATGGCAAAGTAAAACTTCCTAGAATGTGTAAGTAGATAAGAAACTCTGGGGAAATAATAACAACAATAATAATATTTATATATATAAAAAAATATTATATAAAACAAGCTTTGCAATATTATAAAGCCCAATAAATACAGATATAAAACCCCAGAGCATAGTCCAAATGACGGAAAATGCTTATTTGAAGCACATACTTAATGTAGCAGGTGTGTGTGTGTGTGTGTGTGTGTGTGTGTGTGTGTGTGTAGCCGCACATGCTTGAGTTCAGCACTAGAGGGCAGAAGAGTCTCGGATATTCAACTGTTCTGGATGAGGCTCAGTCATTAACGATGGTTTATGCGGATTACTGATGATAATGATTACCTCATGCTGTAATCTACAAATGTGGGGTCATGTTTTCACTGTGCACATCAAATAATTGAGCTTTGAGCATCTTGATCCTGTCAGCATCTGTAATATGATGAAAAACACCCAGTTACATGAGTTCAACATGCTAATATGATCTGGAGCGGAAGGAGGGTCAACAGATTTTACTGAGGGCCATGATGGATGAATAAATATCAACCAGTGCTACTTAGAATGAAATTAGTAAGAGCTAGACATGCATATCGCAAACAATTTGAAAAATCACTGAAAAAGCCAGCGAAAATCACCCCTATTTTAGTGAAAAATAACCAATATTTCTGGTGCAAACATTACTTGCGCAGTGAAAAATCACCATTAATACCAACAAAATGCTGGGGGAAAATCACCCATAATTCCGGTGAAAAATCCCTTATTCCAGTGATTCCAGTGAAATACTAGCACAGCCATATGGATCAGCAGATCTGAGATCAGAAAAGATCTGTTTTTAAGCACTGAGAAGATCCTTACAAAGAAATATTGAATGATTTTGCAATATTCACGCACCATGGGATTTACATGGCATTTCTAAGTACTAATATTACCATAGTATCATGTGTCATACTTCTGATAGTAATACACTCACTCTCTCTCTCTCTCTCTCTCTCTCTCTCTCTCTCTCTCTCTCTCTCGTAGAAGAACAGCAGATGTCTGTTCATCCGTCTGTATTCAAATGAGCTCAGGTATCATTCAGTGATTGGGTGTCATGGGTCACATGACCAGTTGATTTTTGACTAGTAATAATAATAATTCGTTGCATTTATATAGCGCTTTTTCTGGGACCTCAAAGCGCTTCACACCTGGATGATGCGACGGCAGCCATATTGCGTAGTGAAGATCAGATGTACACAAGATATCTATATTGCTGTAATCACTCAAGACAAACACAAGCTAAACAATCCTATCTGCTTTCTAAAGATATTATAACTCCGCAACAGCTTCCAAAAATAGCGCTAGTTTCTAAAGGCTCAGTTCTTTTTGATTCGACCAATGACAGGAGTTAGGGGCGGGACTATCTGTTTGACTGACCAATGGCGGCCGGAGTTGAGGAAACCTGTTTGGCTCAGCTTTACTATATCTTAACACACTGCCATCAGGAGAGGGAAAAAAACACAAAAGTTAATTGATCGTCCATCTCCAAAGTGTGTATTAGAGAGGGAACGGTCCAGGGTTTCTCATTAGCACATAAAAACACTGACTCTCACACCGAGAGCGCTCCACATCTCCCTCCAGGCCTAATTGAGCTCTCGCTCCCTCACAAACGAGCACAACCTTCCCTTCCAGACCCACACATTCATGAACGTCTTTCTCTGTGTTTTATTGGACCCAGCAGAGCCGCTGATTCGGGTTTTGATTCGAGATGTTACATAAATATCCGTAAAGACAAGAGCAACAAATGATTTGCTTTAGTTTCAGGACAACAAAGCAGAAGAAAAGTTTCAAGAAATGAAACAGCAATTTAAATCAGTCAAATGTTTACCGGGAGATGGTGTTTATATAAGGCGATAATAAAAATATAATAATAATGTCATCTGGTGCTGAATAAACTCAACAGGGTGATGTGAAGCACAAAACATCTTGTATCTCCCTGAAGGGTTTATTTTTGCGATAATGACCAGCTGACTCTCTGTATTATGAAACTGTGTATTAAAGAGGACATTTTATTCCTAGTCTTATTGTTTCAGGCTCTACTAGAACAGGTTTTCCTGCTTGAATGTTGATTATTCTCCTCATATTCTCCATTGTTGCGGCTCCTCTCTTCCCAGTCTGTCAGTAACGCTCTGTTTACTTCCTGTCTCTATGAAGCCCCTCCTTCTGAAAAGCACACTGTGCTCTGATTGGTCGGCTGGAGCAGTGTGTTGTGATTGGTCGAGCGCTTCGAGTGTGTTTGGGAAATGTCCCGCCCTTTTCCATAACCGCCAGTTTAACACACTACTAACTAACTCAACCAGGCCCCGCCCCTTTATTCTGCGTATGAATTATTATCAAATTTATTTATTTTATTAGGATAAACCCCTTGAGATGCAACATCTTGTTTTCGAGGGGGTCCTAAGGTAAGTAATTATACATATTAAGCAAACAAATACAGAACCACAAACACAAATCAACAAAACAAAACAAAAAACAAACAAAAAAAATATATACATAAAAAAATAAAAAATAAATAAATAATTAGAATAACAAAATATAAACCGGAATATACAGAACTTTACAACCACTAAATAAGATTGGCAGAAATACATTTGAAATTGAATGTATATAGTATATATATATATGTATTTGGATCACAGAATAATAATACAATTAATAATAAAAAAAAAATATTAAAAAAAAATGTATATATATATATATAATAATAATTCAACTCATT
>CM060614.1:882174-929674 GCA_030578255.1 Tiaroga cobitis | reverse complement strand
TGAAGGAGGTAGAGGAAGAGGTGAAGGAGGTTGAGGAGGAGGCCTAGGTAGAGGAAGAGGTGAAGGAGGTTGAGGAAGAGGCCTAGGTAGAGGAAGAGGTAGAGAAGGACTTGTAGAGTTGACATAACCTGAACAAAGAAGACGAGGAACCAAATTTGACTCAAGAAATCCGTGCAACACTATTGACCATGTTATCAACCATGGACTGACACCGATGGAAGCTGGACAAAGAGTTCAACCAAATCTCTGGTTGATACAGTAACTGAAGAGTTACAGTATTCTTGTTGCTTTTACAGTAGTTTTTCTTCAGAGTCAAACTGTATGTACTTCATGCAGTAATTTTTATTTGTCTACAGATTTTATTTTTTTCATTGATTTCATTGTTGGTTGATTACTGTAACTGATTATGGTAAGAAATACTGTAAATAAATACTTGAAATATGAGTCTGCAGAAATCAGTGTTGTGCAGTGCTTGGTAAGTTTATAGTAGGCCTATTTGTGTACATTCTCCCTATATCTCAAACTAATCATGAAGAATGTTGTTTGTTTGTCACAATTTTTTTTTCATCTAAATTATCCCTTACATAATGTCTGGCCAAAAATCTAGCACATGCTATTTCCTAAAAATAGTTTTTTTACAAGTGTGTTTTTTATTTATCACAGCAGTGTGAAACTGGTTGCAATAGTGTCTGATCATTGAGGACTGTGTTGGTTAAATGAAAACTAATAGCATTTTCACAAATATGTGTATATCTTTTGACTGAAGTGTGTATGTTTTGACAGAAGTGTGTCATTTTGCAAACAATCTAGGAATTATGCCAATTAAGTGTGGTGTTTGGATAATTGTGATTACATTTTGAAAAAAAGAACCCGGTTTTCAAAATTGCGTGTAAACAATTGAAAAAAACTGTAACTCGACCAATGACAGCAGCCGAAGCTCCGGGGGCCGAGAGCTCTCTCTGCGCGTTCATCACGAGTCCCGCCGTACGGGCCGGAGAGAGCAGGACTCCCGCTTATCCTGAGAGATGAGGAGAACCGGGTCTGAGAACTGCTCACAGGAGACTCCGGTTCCCTGACGGCTCACACACACACACACACACACACACACACACACGCATGCACGCTTGTGGACGAGACAGGAACAGGAGCATGGAGACAGATCGAGTGTTTAGCATATTACTACTGTTACTACTTTAAAAATGAAGAAATATATTAAATAAAATAAATAAAATCTATTAAAATATATATTATAAAAAAAATCTATAATTATGATTTAAATCCAAAATTAAATATATATATATATAATAAAAAGCATATAATATTATCTATAATATGTGCATTACCTTTCTGCCAAGGCAATGATCACCCAAGCCATTTTAATTTCCTTCTGTGCAGTTTCATATGTAAAGATTACATCATCATTAGCTCTTTCTATGAATGAAAGCAGCCGGACCTCATTACGAGCCGCTGGTTTATTCCTCGCCGCACCCGTGATAAACTGACTCAGAAATAATGAGTCTCGCGCTGAAGGACAATTAAAAACTGCATTTCAAAGTGTCCGTCCTCGACATCAGTGCCCCAATCCCGGATCACAAGACTTCACAAGACACTCATTTATCCAGCGACTGCGATCGCGTTCTGTGAAGATTCATTCTCTTTACGACTCCTTCAAACTTTCTTTTCATTCCCCGTAACTGCTTTCAAATCTCAGTTTCCGCCAGTACGGCTGCGCTCCGGTCTTCCCAGATGGGTGTAGACGGATGAAGTCTGTCCTCTTGACAGGTTTATTACGAGGACAGGAGGGAATAAACACAGGGCCTTGAACGAGTCTCATCTTCTGACAGACTCGGCGGCGACTCCACGAGTCAAACCTCAGTTGGTTTCGTTTCATAACGACACAGGCTTTCGCATGTCCAAGGACAGCATAGCAATATACAATAATCATATTGCTTGTCCTCTGTGGCTGTGAACATTTGCACTTGTTTTTGGTGTTTAGTGTTGCAGAAAACCCTCTCAGAAACAGCACGAACGAATAAACTTATAATATCAGCAGATCTGGGGAAAACTGGGTTTTCATACTATGTACTGTACTTTTTTAACAATAGCAAGCGTGTGTGTGGCATTGTTGAATGGCTTTTACCTGTGGTTATCTATCAGACTGGCGAGTGTGTGACGGTGAGATCTGGCGCGAGACTCTCTGCACGACAGCTTTCTAATGAACGAGTTAAATATAAAGTAAAGAGTTGACTAGAATAATCAAATGTAGTGCGAAACTATTATATAATTGACCAATAACCAATTAGGCCATCGAACCTTAATTCGAGGTCGTGATAAAATGGAGTCGGATAAAAGCTTAAATGGAACTGAACTGCTTTGCCACGGACAGACAGAGCCGGCAGAGACCCGTTCTATCGGACGCCGCCACTGGGCCGATTCAGACGGGCTCACCATATCATTATTAAACTGGAAGACTCTCATTAACACCTAGAGATCAGATCTGTGGAGAACGTGTCTGTGTTTCTGTTAACATCAGGTGTGTGTGTGTGTGTGTGTGTGTGTGTGTGTGTGTACCTGCGTGAGTGTGTGTGTGTGCGTGTGTGTGTGAGTGTGTGTGAGTGTGCGTGTGAGTGTGTGTGGTGACACTCCCCATGATCTGTGTCACTGTTTGTTCTGTCCGCTTGGCAGCCGTATCTGAGCAACAGAAGTCACTGCAGGGCAAGCAGAGATACACGAGCGAGTGTCACGTCTTGTTTTGGTCTCATGTCTTTGTCATGTTTCCTGTTGTCATGTGATCCCCTGTTATAGTCATGTGATCCTGCCATGTGTTCCCTTGTCTGATGTGTCATGTTGTCACTGGTTCATTGTTCACAGGTGTCCCTTGTCTAGTCATTAGTCCTTGTGTATTTAAGCCCTCATGTTTGCCACATGTCCTTGTCCAGTGTTGTGCTGTGAAACCGCTGTTGGCGAGCTCCATGTCATCTCTATGTTCTTGTTTTGCGTTTCATGCCATGCTTTTGTTTTCTGTTTGATCACGTTTTGGAAATAAAGCTGCACTTGTGTTCTCACTTCAAACTTGTCATCAGTGGACTATTATTACAGCGAGAGATCGACACACAAACACACCCCATCCATCCATCCTTTATCCATCCATCATCCAATCCATCCATCCATCATCCATCCAATCCATCCAATCCATCCATCCATCCACCCATCCATCATCCAATCCATCATCCAATCCATCCATCCATCCAATCCATCCATCCATCCATCCAATCCATCCATCCATCCATCCATCCATTCATCCATCCATCCAATCCATCCATCCATCCATCATCCAATCCATCCATCCATCATCCATCCAATCCATCCATCATCCATCCAATCCATCCATCCATCCACCCATCCATCATCCAATCCATCATCCAATCCATCCATCCATCATCCATCCAATCCATCCATCCATCCATCCATCTATCCATTATCCATCCATCCATCCAATCCATCCAATCCATCCAATCCATCCATCATCCATCCATCAATCATTCATCCATCCATCCATCCATCCATCCAATCCATCCATCATCCATCCATCAATCATTCATCCATCCATCCATCCATCCATCCATCCATCCATCCATGCATCCAATCCATCCATCCATCCATCATCCATCCAATCAATCCATCATCCATCCATCCAATCCATCCATCCATCCATCCATCCAATCCATCCATCCATCCATCCATCCATCCATCCATCCATCATCCAATCCATCCATCCATCCATAAATCCATCATCCATACATCCATCCAATCCATCCATCATCCATCCATCATCCATACATCCATCCAATCCATCCATCATCCATCCATCATCCATACATCCATCCAATCCATCCATACATCCATCATCCATACATCCATCCAATCCATCCATCATCCATCCATCATCCATAAATCCATCATCCATCCAATCCATCCATCCATCCAATCCATCCATCATCCATCCATCCATCCATCCATCAATCATCCATCCATCCATCCATCCATCCATCCATCTATCCATTATCCATCCATCCATCCAATCCATCCAATCCATCCATCATCCATCCAATCCATCCATCCAATCCATCCATCATCCATCCATCAATCATTCATCCATCCATCCATCCATCCATCCATCCATCCAATCCATCCATCCATCATCCATCCATCCAATCAATCCATCATCCATCCATCCAATCCATCCATCCATCCATCCATCCATCCATCCAATCCATCCATCCATCCATCCATCCAATCCATCCATCCATCCATCATCCATCCAATCAATCCATCATCCATCCATCCAATCCATCCATCCATCCATCCATCCATCCATCCATCCATCCATCCAATCCATCCAATCCATCCATCCATCCATCCTAATATCCAGATAAAACGGCCCTCTGAACGAGTGGTCAAGTCAAAGATACGCCTTTTGCTTCATATAATGCGGCTAGAAGCTCGTTAAGGATGAGGGATATTGGCTCATTAAGCCTAATGAGGTCCCAGTGCACTGCAGTTTTAATGAAGCCCTGGGTGGGGTCATAGCGGCGTAATTCAGCCCCGTTCATTTTCAGGGCTTATCCATGAACAAACAAAGGCCTCGTGCGAGTATAACGGATCAATCCACTCTGAACAATAAACAAGCAACAACATCAACTATGACCTTAGAGTCTCCTGTAATATAACACAAATTAAGAAGAGCATAATGAGGCGGTCTCCGTTCTGAGTGTCTATTAGTGTTCGTGGAATCTGACCTTTTGATATGAGGTGGGAATACTCCAGCTAAAATTACACACACTAAATAAACAAGACAGGTCATGACTCACAGATTATTTCATTTTCATGCCAATTGCCATATTTTTCCCCAATATAAGTCGCATTTTGTGAGCTTTTGTTTTTCATCAGAAACATGCTGTGACTTATCTTCCAATGCAAATTACATAATTCAATTACCACCAAGAACACATTTGGATTCATGCTGAATATGAGAGGTAATCGAACCCAAGTTTTTATGTGTAGCGCATTTCCAACACCCCAGTAGTTTTAGTTTCCCTTCAAATACATAATATATGCAAGACACGGGTTTAATTTACACATTCTGCATTCAGCGCTGCAAAATTATTGTCTTTGACTATAACATTTAATTTTAGTCAATAATTGTATCCCTTAAAACTCATCTTTGATCACCAAAATGACAAAATGAAAAAAATGTATATTTTTAAAATAGCTTGAATGTAACTCGACACCCTTGCCTCATTTAGTATGCGCGGTTCTATGAATATGCGAATGAGCCCCGCCTCCACTCACTCACTCAGCTCAGAGATCCACTGGTTGATGATCACACGTTGATCTGATTGGTTACAAGGTCGTTTGTGACGTCAGAAACACCAGCGATTTCAAACCGTGTTTTTGAGACTGTCTTTGGTTCACTGCAGTTTTAAGCAGGAAATACTCAGCAATGCTGTCGACTTATGAACTTACACACGGTGTGTCTTAAAGCGTATTAATAACACCACATACACACATAAACAACATTAAAAGCTGGATTCTGCCCACATATTAATGTATGCCAGTGTTAAGTAAGTGACATTGTCCTACCTACAAAAGAACCATCAAAAAAACCTTAGAAGTAGCTGTTTGCCTCATTACCATTGGTCCCTCGTTCCCCCGCTCCGGCAGACTGATGCAGAACAGCTCAGGATCAATACAAGCGTTTTCTAGCAGATGAGTGATTAAGGATGGTTATTAAGCCCATCAGTGCAGTTCGACGCAGCTCGACACAAACGCCACGGCCGGTAAATCAGCACTTGTAGTGGTCATTAAAGAGCTCATTCATTCTGGAGAGTGTAAATCTTGCCTGGTGTGACGTCGGACCGCAAGAGCCGTGATTTATGTGGGAAGCTATAAAACACAGGCCGCGTGTCACCAGGTGACGGGAAAACCCTTAAGACACGAGCCTCAGCGGTGAACTAAATCGAACAGCATGTTGATGATCTGAGCCGAAGGAGGGCAATTATCCTGATTGAATAATCAAAGTTCAGGACTGCTATCTGACAAATAACACAGGAAATTACTTTCCAACGAAAGCCACTTTAGTGCCATTAAAGTATTAAATTAAATTATGCCACTAAGCTAGAGAAAGAAAGTCCAAAATCAAGACTATATATATATATATATATATATATATATATATATATATATATATATATATATATAAATCATTTTGTTATATATCAGTTATTTAGTTTTAAATATATATACATATAAACATAAAAATGAGAGCACAGATGAAAACAATCTAATATCGCCCTATTCTGGATCATAAACATGAACGGTTTAAATAATGTGCAGATTATATTTGATTCGAATTAGTTGGCATTAATGACGGTTAAATTTGGAAGTTAGCAGAAGTCCCCCTGTAGTGAATAATTGTATCTCTTAAACTCACCAAAATTACATATTTAAACGTTTCTCATGCTTTAAAATATCTTGAATGTAACTCGACACCCTCGCCTCATTTAGTATGCACGGTTCTATGAATATGCGAATGAGCCCCGCCTCCACTCACTCACTCAGCTCAGAGATCCACTGCTTGACGATCACACGTTGATCTGATTGGTTACAAGGTCGTTTGTGACGTCAGAAACACCAGCGATTTCAAACCGTGTTTTTGAGACTGTCTTTGGTTCACTGCAGTTTTAAGCAGGAAATAGAGGGTATGCGCATGACGTCACCGTCGGCCGGAGTGAATGCGGTCACGCCCACGAGTGGCAAAAAGACTGAGCGGCGGCATTTGTTTTCAGCGTGAATGCCGTGAAAAACACACAAAACACATCTAAAACGTGAAAGAGCTTTGCGATTGACTGTACAACTAGATTTGACCAGAAATCTGAGGTACTGTATATTTTTACAGACTGCAAAAAGCTATAAAACAGACTATATTCTGCATAATTGGATGTTTTTAAATAAACACTGACCAAAAACTATACGGGGACGATATGATGATATACAGTATAACATTAATGTAAGTGATCACTCGGATTTAGACATATCTATATTGTATTTATATAAAACGTTTACAGGCAAATTTTCTTAATTTATTTCCCCGGCGTCGAAATCAGGCACATATAAATGTCAGGAAGCACGATTCCTGGCTGCATGTCAATATCCATGGATCACTGGATCTTTGATAAGTTGTAAGGAACACTATATCGAGTCCAACTTTTAGTTTAAACTGATAATAGTTTGTTTTACTCGCGTTTTCGCAGTTTCCCCTATTAACTCCAGTCACGCAGCAGCTCTTCTGCCACTCAGTCCGGCTGAGGGGGGCGTGTTCCGGCGGGAGAGTGACGTTAATGCATTCCCTCTATACTCAGCAATGCTGTCGACTTATGAACTTACACACGGTGTGTCTTAAAGCGTATTAAACACACCACATACACACATAAACAACATTAAACGCTGGATTTACACCACTGGGGGACTTTAAGTGCAGTTCTAGTTTCTACATACGCTTGGCACATGCCAGTCAGCGGGGCGGTCGAGTGGCGCATGGATTAGCCGAGCTGAAATGCATCATGGGACATCAGTCACTCACCCTTCACTCGTGTACCTCCTCACTCTCACTGCACTGAACAGAGTCACCTTCAGATGTGAAGCGCACAGGAGACTGTGTGTTCAGCGTACGGCTAGTGGTGCGTTCACATAAAGGGTCGAAGGTAAACTGCCCCTGTTTTGACTCTCTATCGTCTTCATGCGCACAAAGGTGAATAATCACTGGCATGATTTAAAGTTGCTAATGCTACAGTGTGTGTTTTTTTTAAATAAATTAATATTTTTATTCAGTAATGATGCATTAAATTGATCAAAAGTGACAGTAAAGGCATTTATAATGTTATAAAAGTTTGTATTTCAAATAAATTAGGGATGCACGATATATCAGCCACCATATCGGTATCGACCGATATATGTTCATTTTTAATGTTATCGTTATCGGCCCGATAAAATAAATTAGCTGATATATTAAAGCCGATAAATAATGGATTATTTCTTCAGCTGAGACACTTCAGATGTTCAACATGATGGTTTTAAATTGCTTGAAATATGATTAGAATCACTTCAAAAAAGGAAAATACAGTAGTTAAGTCTGTCAAACTATGAGAACATTATAATTGTGTGTTTGATACGTGGGTATTAATGGTGAGACTTTTATTTTTGTAATCAGGCTCTCAAAAATTATATAAATTTGGATTTAGATTTATCGGCCAATATATCAGTTATCGGCTTTCAGATATAAAGAATTATCGGTTATCGGCAAAAATTTTCATATCGGTGCATATCTAAAATAAATGCTGTTCGTTCTATTCATCAAAGAATCCTGAAAAATACAATTTATCACTATTTCCACAAAAACACAAACTGTTTTCAACATTGCTAATAATCATAAATGTTTCTTGAGCATCAGATCCTCATATTAGAGTGATTTCTGAAGGATCATGTGACACTGAAGACTGGAGTAATGATGCTGAACATTCAGCTTTGATCACAGGAATAAATTACACTTTACTATATATATTTACATAGAAACAGATGTTTTAAATTGCAATAATATTTCACATTTTTACTGGTCAAATAAATGCAGCATTAGTGAGCAGAAGATATTTATGTGATATTATGCATTTCAGCATCTAAAAAAATCTTCGTCAAAATAATTTCACAGCCACCCAGAACACCTTAGCAATGTCCTAGCAGATTTGCACAAGTCATTTGAACGCCGAGGACTGATTCGTGCTCTTTAATATAAGCATCTGCATCGGTCGGTGGTCTTGGCACACACACACACACACACACACACACGCACGCACACACACACGCACACACACACACACAAACACACACCGCTGTGTTTCAGGGCTGTCGTGAGCCTCAGTCGAGCTCCTGCTGATCAACAATAACACATGTTAATGACTGTTTGCTCTACGGCTGGTTGGGAACAGAGGCTGCTAACCTCCTGCCTGTTGCAATTACGTCCAAAATACATCAAAACGAGTGATTCGAATGATAAACACCTCACACACGCTGGGGAAAACACTAACGTTTAAAGTTAAATGTGTTATTTATCATCACTGAGTCAACTTAAACACACTATTTTATACCAACAACACTCATTTTAGGTAGAAATAGCTCTTTAAGGTTAGCATTTTTACATCGCAGGAGGGCGAAAACGTGATGTGCATTTCCTCATGTTTATTATAATTTGCAGAATGAAGAATAAAATCAATGAAGATCTCCTTCAGGACTGAGCGAGACCGCATCGATAGGGAGAGTCATGAATGTCCTCATAAACTACGACTACTTTAACAGAGCTGCGCAATTACACTGACGCCGCTATTTTCCTGTTCAATCGAATTAATTCTATTAGATTAGAAAGAGCTTTAGGAGGAAAGTCACTTCTACAGGTTTTTGCACCCGTACTTGAGAGCCACTTCTCAGATAATGACCGGAGATTGAGTATTTTTCCAACATTAGGATCATTATGTTTCTTTTTATTGCCCTTTAGAGGATACCAGACAAAAATACCCAAACAATGTTTGCATTTAGCGAGATTAGAAAACAATTTTTGGAAAAACAAACTATTAAAAACTTTATAATGGTCGTTTATCTCGGCCCAGCGAATTAAAGCGGTTCCCTTATTGATCAGCCATTTCTTTTAGACGAATGGAGTTGCTAAGGAATACATTAATCAGCTTGATAATGATAAAGTAAGACTGTGGAGGTAATTACAGTTCAGCTGAAAGTCAACATGACATTGCATTTCACATCCTATAATAATACACGTATTTCCAAGTACAACGGTATTAATGTGTTAAAATACAGAGCATAAATTGAGTTCATCCATTAGAAACTAATTGGGTTGTGATTTATGTACACACACATTAAAGCTTGGCAATCGAAAGATATTTTTATAAAGAAATTAATACTTTTATTCAGCGCGGATGCATTAAATAGATCAAAAGTGACACTAAAGACATTTATAGTGTTACAAAAGTGTCTGTTTCAAATAAATGCTGTTCTTTTGAACTTTTTATTCATCAAATTATCCTAAAAAATAAAATGTATCACGGTCTCCACAGAAATATGAACTGTTTTCAACACTGATAATAGTCATAAATGTTTCTTGAGCATCAGATCATCATATTAGAGTGATTTCTGAGGGATCATGTGACACTGAAGACTGGAGTAATGATGCTGAAAATACAGCTTTGATCACAGGAATAAATTACTATATATTCACATTGAAACAGATGTTTTACATTGTAAAAATATTTAACATTTTTACTGTATTTTAGATCAAATAAATGCAGCCTTGGTGAACAGAAGAGACTCTTTCAATAACAAAAAATCGTACGGACCCCAAACGTTTGAACGGTAGTGTGTTTATGTGTTGTGAACTGTAACAAATAAATGAATGACACATTTTTAACTATAATAAAATGAAGTAAATAGGTTCAATTATGTTCCCTGACTTAAAGAGTCATGTGTATAAATAAAAAGCTTTCCTCTAGTTTGTTTCCGTCCCCACAAAACATTGACATTTCACATCAGTTTAGTCATAAACTGCCTCGTATTCCCAAAACATCTTTTCACTGTGACCTTCCCAGCACTTCGAACTCCTCTCCCTCCATTTCATCCTGGGTGGCGAACAGTGGTTCTCTACAGAGAGGAAAGACTGTGTGTTTACTGAGCGTTCACATCTCCAGATCTTCTGCTGTGGAGATGATTGAAAGGCTGCGCTTTGTGCCTGACTCTTAGTTTGTCTGACTCTCCGGTGATTTTATATGAAATGCAACAAGGCCTGTTTTCACTCCGGTGCTTCAACACACACAATAGAGCGGAGCACAATGAGTCGACAGCACCACGGCAAAGTGATTTTTTTTTTAACACAGTGTTTGCCACCTGAATAGAATCTAATGAAAGAATGACTGGGTGAAGAAAAAGTCATACAAAGGCTATAAATAGACAACACAACTAAACTACCGCATATACCCGAATATAATACGAGGTTTTTGTCCAAAAAATAGGTTGAAAAATGGGGGGTCGTCTTATATTCAGGGTCATCTTATATTCGAGTGGAGAAATCGATTGATAGCCTTTTTCTCCCTCGCACGCTTGGAAGAAACAAGGGCGTCGCTTCCATTATGAGCGCTCATACCGCGCGCCTACATTTAAAATAACCAACTTGAGCGCGCAAAAGACGCGATATGTATGTGTGTGTGTGTGTGTTGGGGGCGTGTCTCTGCTTGCTTGTCTCCGTCCGCTCTGGCATCCTCTGTGAACGGCGCTTTTTCTTTCGCGGCTCGAGCAGAGAGAGAGAGAGAGAGAGAGAGAGAGAGAGAGAGAGAGAGAGAGAGAGGCCAGAATGGCCAGACGACCCCGCAGGGTTAAATCCATCCCGCCGCACTCAGGGCATCCGCAGTCATGGCCAATCAGGAAGCGCATATGTGCCGGGCTCCGCCGACGAGCGGGCCTCTACACGAGGCACAGGTGATGCGAGGCATTTGGAACAACGCCTCGGAAATTTGCTCTTAAAATTATTTTATGAGCAAATAAATTATTTAATACATTTATTTTATTTTAAAGTAAGAACTGCAGTTATAAAGTCAGAATTGCGAGTTATAAAGTCAGAATTGCGAGTTATAAAGTCACAATTGCGAGATATAAAGTCAGAATTGAAAGATATAAAGTCAGAATTGCGAGATATAAAGTCAGAATTGTGAGATATAAAGTCAGAATTGTGAGATATAAAGTCAGAATTGCGAGTTATAAAGTCAGAATTGCGAGATATAAAGTCAGAATTGCGAGATATAAAGTCAGAATTGTGAGATATAAAGTCAGAATTGTGAGATATAAAGTCAGAATTGTGAGATATTAAGTCAGAATTGCGAGATATAAAGTCAGAATTGTGAGATATAAAGTCAGAATTGTGAGATGTAAAGTCAGAATTGCGAGTTATAAAGTCAGAATTGCGAGATATAAAGTCAGAATTGCGAGATGTAAAGTCAGAATTGCGAGATATAAAGTCAGAATTGAAAGATATAAAGTCAGAATTGCAAGATATAAAGTCAGAATTGTGAGATATAAAGTCAGAATTGCGAGATATAAAGTCAGAATTGCGAGATATAAAATCAGAATTGAAAGATATAAAGTCAGAATTGCAAGATATAAAGTCAGAATTGCGAGATATAAAGTCAGAATTGAAAGATATAAAGTCAGAATTGCAAGATATAAAGTCAGAATTGCAAGATATAAAGTCAGAATTGCGAGATATAAAGTCAGAATTGAAAGATATAAAGTCAGAATTGAAAGATATAAAGTCAGAATTGCAAGATATAAAGTCAGAATTGCGAGATATAAAGTCAGAATTGAAAGATATAAAGTCAGAATTGCAAGATATAAAGTCAGAGTTTGAGATATAAAGTCAAAATTGCGAGATATAAAGTCAGAATTGAAAGATATAAAGTCAGAATTGAAAGATATAAAGTCAGAATTGCAAGATATAAAGTCAGAATTGCGAGATATAAAGTCAGAATTGAAAGATATAAAGTCAGAATTGCAAGATATAAAGTCAGAGTTTGAGATATAAAGTCAGAATTGCGAGATATAAAGTCAGAATTGAAAGATATAAAGTCAGAATTGCAAGATATAAAGTCAGAATTGCGAGATATAAAGTCAGAATTGAAAGATATAAAGTCAGAATTGAAAGATATAAAGTCAGAATTGAAAGATATAAAGTCAGAATTGCGAGATATAAAATCAGAATTGCGAGATATAAAATCAGAATTGAAAGATATAAAGTCAGAATTGCGAGATATAAAGTCAGAATTGAAAGATATAAAGTCAGAATTGAAAGATATAAAGTCAGAATTGAAAGATATAAAGTCAGAATTGTGAGATATAAAGTCAGAATTGAAAGATATAAAGTCAGAATTGAAAGATATAAAGTCAGAATTGAAAGATATAAAGTCAGAATTGCTTGCAATTGTGAAAAAGACAGTTATAGACAGTAGCAATTATCTTTTAAGTTGTTTTATTCCGTGACGGAGAGCTTCAGGATGAGCAACTCCTACGAACCGATTCTTTAAATGAATCAGCCAGAAAGATCCATAAGTTGACTAAATATAAGTCAGTGTTATTTTAGTATCATGTTAATATTTTGAATTTTTTTGTCATTGTATTAATTGCTGTTTTTAAAATATTTTTATTTAGCTATATTATAGCTTTATTTCAAATAGCATAAACATTTTGGAATAGTTTTAGTTAACAATAACAACACTCAATCAAATCTCTGAACCTCCTTGCTTTGGACGGGACAATCTGTGACTAAAGGAGGGCAATATTTCTCTCAAACCCCTCAATGTTCCCATCACCTTTTTAATAAGGCTAAATTAAGGCTAAATTAATTAATATTTTGTCACCGGCGAACCCATTGCCAGCTCATATCGCGTGTGCGTGTGGTGTGTGTGTGGGTGTGTGAGGGCTTCTGGGGGGACGCTGAGCTGGTGAGGCTGTTTGAAGGTGAGAGTCAGTCATCCAGAAAGCTCAATTAAATCGCAGCGACTCGTCCTGAAAGGATGGGCGTCCCTGGAGGAGCTGATAACGGCCTCTGGGGGAAAAGCTTATGTACTTTCTCTCGGTTGCAACAACTCGACTGCTTATGTGAAGGATCACATGGCTAGTCATGTGATATCCATCATCGGTAGAGCGCTGAACGCCAGCGGCGTGTAGAAGACTGATGGATTTACTGAGCATCTAACCGAGTCTCTGCTTAACACCCTCTAGCTCACATATATCAGTGCAGAAGAGAGATTTTAAAACAATAACATCTCTATGAACACCGAGGGTACGTCAATGCTGTTTCTGAAGGAACGTAATATATGCAGAACGTATGATTTGACCTTAATGCTTAGGCCTATTCTCGTTATCCTTTCTATTCTCGTCAATTAACTCAAAGTGATATTAATCAAATTGATTTAAAATGTTATATATATATATATATATATATATATATATATATATATATATATATATACTGTATACATATATATACTGTATATATATACACACACACAATTTAGAATTGTACATTTATCAAATCCAATTGATCATTTTAAATCCAATTTTTATTCTAACCTAAAAAACCTAAAATAACCTAAATAGCCAAATTATGATAATTAAAATAATTTAACTGTAATAAAAAAAAACAGTCATAATTTAAATAGTCAAAATCCAAGTTAAAATTAGTGCTGGGCAACGATTAATCGCATCCAAAATCAAAGTTTGCGGTTACGTAATATATGTGTGTGTGTGTGTGTGTGTGTGTGTGTGTGTGTGTATTTATATATGCAACATAATTATACACAGTACAAACACATACAGTATATTATGTAAACACAAACTTTAATTTTGGAATAATCGCGATTAATCGGTGCCCAGCACTACTTAATATATAATATTTATTTATGATAATGTTCTGGCTATGTTAAAAATAGTATAATCTTATTCTACTTCATTAAATAGGTTTCATTTAAATAGTTATTATTAAAGTAAATTAATATAATTGTTTTTACTGCTCAACTTCCTTAAACTGCTCGAACGATTCAAAAGAAACCAAAGATGATTTCTAACAACAAAAAGGTTGGATTGCACATACAAAATAACTGTGTTTTGTACAAATCGACCACAAAGTAAGGCATGTATAGTAAAATATAATGTCCTTGCACATCCTATTAAATAGGCTCACTATAATAAATAGAATGCAACAAATTATATACTGTCCAGTTTTCCATTCGGAATATTATCATATTTCATTTTGTAGTATCTTACTAACATTAGAGCATGCTGGGAGATTTGTAGTATCGTATGCAAACATTAGAGCATGATGGGAGATTTGTAGTATCTGCTCTTGAGCATTGCAGGCATTTGTTTAAAGGTAACTCACTATGAAAGCACATTATAAATGTGGTCAGCGCTTTGCACTAATGATTTCACTGTGTTTGATGAGTCCCAGAGGACGGGAAGGTCTCAGTAAGAGACCACACAGGTGGCCTGTGTGTGTGTGTGTGTGTGTGTGTGTGTGTGTGTTTATTCTCCAGGGTCAACAGAGGCTTCCTCTATGGACGGAAAACAACTTTATAGTGCAACTAACCAGCCCTAATGGGGTAACGGAAAAGAGAGAAAGACAGAGTTTCTTCAGTTTCTGAGTTTTTGAAAGCTAGTGCTTGTCACACTTTATTTTACAGTGTCCTTGTTACATACCGGTATGTCAGATTTACTTTATGAAATTATGCATAATTACATGAAATTGCCCCTCAACCAAAACCTAACCCTATCGTAAGTACATGTAGTTAGTTATTATTACTCAGTACTTAAATATATAATTACACTGTAACAATGACACCTTAAAATAAAGAAAGTGTAACACAAACTGCACACACATTAATAGGCAAATCAGATGTTAAATGTAAGTTAGTAATGTTATTTATAATTACTGACTGCTTGCTCTTGTGACCATGTTTAGTTGTAAGATAAATATCTGAAATAGTTTTGTCGTGACAAACAAAGCAAAGGCCCAAACAAACCAGAAGCACTTAAGAGCATCAGCCAAACACAGTTACGACGGCGAGATCACAGATTGTGTACGTCGTGTTTCCAGCCGAACCTCTGGCTGCAGTTCAAGAAACTTTCTTAACACATTTAGCAGCGAAAAGACAAAAGGAAACTCGTATAAACCTTGAACACAATCAGATTCCTGCAGAAACACAGGCCGAGGCCTGAGGAAAACCACTGGAATCTGGAGAGACAATATGATGTAATTCGTTTACTCGCCCAACAGTCGAAGGGAGATAGACGTATCGCAGGGCTGAAACTTACAGAGTCCATCCAAAAACTGCAAGCCACTGTTTAATGTAATAAAGTCAAACATCTAACCAGATTATGTTATAGTTGGATATAGTGATGTCAAAAGAACCAGCACTTCTGTACCACAAGTCAATCCTACAATAAAAGCACATTTACAACAACAGTCTGTGTGCAGTATCTCTAGCAAACACTCGATTGCTATGAGGAAAGAAACAAAATCACGTCAGCGTCTTTAAATGATGATCCCATGGAGTAAACCGTGATTTTAAAAATGTCCTGAGCGGTTTTTTAAACTAAGTATTTTTTTTGCAGCTCAGGGCGTCTTGTCAAGTTGAATAAAATTCAACTTTTCTGGAACCCCCCCCCCCCCCACGTCAAGCGCCTTTGTGACAGCTGACCAATGACAAGCGAGTAACGAGACCTGTCGTTTCCATGACAACAAGAAAAAATGGCAGAGGTGCCGGTAGATTGACTACTACTGTCTATATGACATGAGCACAAAACCATATCATAATTTTCACCATAAAGAGGCTGTGTGGGCACAGATTGTATGGATTCTTGGTGGTTCAGGTAATAGTGTAGCATCTACTACTTGTCAATAACAAAACTATCTTACCTGTTAACGTTAGCTAACATTAACGTTCGCTAAGCAACAGTTATCAATACCGTAACCAGCAGCTGTCAACAATTGTAACCTTATCTACTACTTAGGCAACACTATGTTGCATGCATATATATATATATATATATATATATATATATATATATATATATATATATACATATATATAGGTTGTTATAGCAACAAAAGACCAAACGTATGCAAATATATGCTGTTCGGAACCACAAAAAAATCTTTTTACTAAAAAAGCGCAATTTTCTTGTCAAAATGGACGCCAAGTGTGAACACGTCCTTACTGCTCTTTATTTAATTTTTTTTTCTTTATCACTGACCGCAACCTTGAAAAATTAATTGATAAAATACTAATGGCTAAGTCCGATTGGTATTAGCTGGTTACATTGGTCCCGTGACCCAGATGCCTCCCATGCCATAGACGCTGGTTCGAATCCCACTCGGAGCGGGTCGAGCAGGGCCGGTTATATTGGTGCCGTGACCCGGATGGGACTGAGGTTTGGACGGGTTGAGTGTAACGGAGGCCAGCTAGTAAGAGATGTGCGAGTAAGGGCACGTTTACACCATATGCTTATAACGGAGAAGTTTTTCCTTTTAGTTTTCAACGTACAGACGACATCATTGTCAAAACGATTCACATTCACACGGATCCGCAAAAACGACTAAAAGCGCTGTATTCTGCTGCCAGGCCAGTAGATGGCGGTGAAAGACTATAGACTGAACACGTTATAAGCATGTGCATGACGTCATCGTCTTCAGAGATTCGCGTTTTTGTTGTTTACACGGATACCCTTTTCAAAAACTTGCACTTTGAAACCTGTTTTCAAAAGTTTGAGTTTTCAGGCGCCCAAAACTCTGTTGTCGTGTAAATAACCTGCCAAAATTCATTAAAAGTTTTAAGTTTTTAGTTGAAAACAGGTTGTGAAAATAGCCCCTAAATCTCACTCCCCTGGCCTCATGAGGCGCATTAGCGAATGACGCTAGAGGCTGCGTATTTGTTAGCATCCGACTTCCATGCAAGAGTCGCCAGTTTGGAGCAGGTCGAGTATGTCTAGTTACATTAGTATGAAAAAAGGCACTCAAGGACGAGGTCATTACAAGAAAATTAAACCCTCTTATACTTGAAAACCTGAGAATCAGCTTCATTCACTGCTAGCATAACCCTTAAAGCACAACACAAAAGAGTCCCGCTATCAGTTAAGCAATGTAGGACGGGATTTCTGCCAGCTCAGCATTAAGACAGGGAACAAAGGACAAATCCAACTCAAAATTCACCTTTCCGGTCCAGTGTGAGGCTTGGCTTCTCTGCAAGATCCAAAGAGACACGAACATCCACCTTCCCGTGATAGTTAGCTCGGTTTTATTCCCAAGCGCAGCCCAACTCGCTGAGGTGGACAATCTTATGAGAGCTTTGGGAATGTTTTCACAATAGCTCAAAAGCGGCAACAATACGTCACTTGTTTGTGCGTGAAGATAGCGTTCATACAGTACTTGGCGTTCAATGCCAGGCCCACAGATAAAGCTCGGCCCGTCGCAGATAATTTAAGATAAGGGTTGGTTTTGGCCATAACATTTAATAATCTGTTCACATTCAGATATTTGCTTTCATTACATCCATCTGTTTTGTCTGTGAGTTTAAAAGCACTGAAAAGCAGTCCCCAAAAAGTATTTCACCCAAAAAAAAATATCTTAATGTCCCCCTGTAATCATTAATTTGATCCCTTAAAACTCATCTTTGATCACCAAAATGACATTTAAAAAAATTCCTTAAAAAAAATGTCTTCATGCCTTAAAATTGCTTGAATATAACTCGACACCCTTGCCTAATTTAGTATATGCGGTTCTGTGAATATGCAAATGAGCCCCGCCTCCACTCACTCACTCAGCTCAGAGATCCACTGGTTGACGATCACACGTTGATCTGATTGGTTACAAGGTCGTTTGTGACGTCAGAAACACCAGCGATTTCAAACCGTGTTTTTGAGACTGTCGATTTATGAATTTACATATTTAAAAAAAACACATAACATTAAAAACTTGATTTTTACCACAGGAGTACTTTGACCAAAGACTTTAGATATACCAAGACAGTGCACTCCTATTACTATGAATGGGAGAAAGTGCAACATGCAATCTGGCGAAATAAGTTCCGCCTTCTAAATTAAAGAGCCAATCGGTGATCAATAAAGTCATCGCATCACTGCAGCAGCAAAAACAACATTTATGGGACAGGTCATGTCAGATTTTGTTGCTGATTTGAAATATGTTATGAATATTGATGAATATTACACCATTTTAACATTATTAGAAATACAAACTGAGTGACTAAAACAATCGTTGTCGACTTGTCGTAAAATACTCTTGTCTGTTAGCAGTGAGTTGACCGTTTGAACGTTCTTGTTCCAGACATCCCAACCTGCAAGAAGTCATTTCAGGGAGGTATATCTTGGTGACTAGCTTTTGTTGACGGGGGTGTCGGGTTGACTAGCTTTCGTGAGGCACACTCGCAAGGTCTCTCCCTCTCTGCCTTGCACGCACCGCGCGCTATGTATGTTATGCGCGCAGTCAGAGCCGTTAAATATGAGTTTTTCAACGCTCTGCGCGTAGTATGTTCTATCTCGCGCTATCTCGCTCTCGATTCCGGGAGATTTGAACTAATTTGCGGGCATCAGGGAGACGCTAGCAATATGCGGGAGACTCCCGGAACTTCCGGGAGACTTGGGATGTCTGTTGTTCACTTTTATTTATTTTGAAGATCTGAGGTGAGTTGTTGCTTTCAGTACGGCTATAAAAGACACACAAGATGATATTCCAACTCACACAGACGCTTTAAACAGTAAATAAAGCACAGAAGCAGTTCCTGAAATTGAGATTATCATACTCTCTGTTGTTGTTCCAGCCGCGACGTCTCAGAGAAATAGAAATCGCCGTCGCGTAGGGTTGCCGACTTCAGAAAAGAAAAATGCGGGACAATCGTGGTTCTTTACAGGAAAATAAAGGACACCCAAAATATTTGTACTGTATCACACAGTATATGTCATTTCAGGTTCGTATGTGTTTAAAATGTTTTTAGACATAAACACATTTGTTTTGCTTAAACTATTTATGTAGAATTTAATTCTAAAACTAATTTTAAGGTCACACAAAAAAGTCACATTACACAAACCATAGTTCAAAATTATAGCATTTATCTGAAATAGAAAGCTTTTGTAACATAATACATGCACTACAGGAGAACGGCATGAGTCATGTTTACTGTGGCGAGCAGGACGAGTGAGGGCCGCGGGAGAACGGCGCGAGTCATGTTTACTGTGGCGAGCAGGACGAGTGAGGGCCGCGGGAGAACGGCGCGAGTCATGTTTACTGTGGCGAGCAGGACGAGTGAGGCCCGCGGGAGAACGGCACGAGTCATGTTTACTGTGGCGAGCAGGACGAGTGAGGGCCGCGGGAGAACGGCACGAGTCATGTTTACTGTGGCGAGCAGGACGAGTGAGGGCCGCGGGAGAACGGCGCGAGTCATGTTTACTGTGGCGAGCAGGACGAGTGAGGGCCGCGGGAGAACGGCGCGAGTCATGTTTACTGTGGCGAGCAGGACGAGTGAGGCCCGCGGGAGAACGGCGCGAGTCATGTTTACTGTGGCGAGCAGGACGAGTGAGGGCCGCGGGAGAACGGCGCGAGTCATGTTTACTGTGGCGAGCAGGACGAGTGAGGGCCGCGGGAGAACGGCGCGAGTCATGTTTACTGTGGCGAGCAGGACGAGTGAGGGCCGCGGGAGAACGGCGCGAGTCATGTTTACTGTGGCGAGCAGGACGAGTGAGGGCCGCGGGAGAACGGCGCGAGTCATGTTTACTGTGGCGAGCAGGACGAGTGAGGGCCGCGGGAGAACGGCGCGAGTCATGTTTACTGTGGCGAGCAGGACGAGTGAGGGCCGCGGGAGAACGGCGCGAGTCATGTTTACTGTGGCGAGCAGGACGAGTGAGGGCCGCGGGAGAACGGCGCGAGTCATGTTTACTGTGGCGAGCAGGACGAGTGAGGGCCGCGGGAGAACGGCGCGAGTCATGTTTACTGTGGCGAGCAGGGCGAGTGAGGGCCGCGGGAGAACGGCGCGAGTCATGTTTACTGTGGCGAGCAGGACGAGTGAGGGCCGCGGGAGAACGGCGCGAGTCATGTTTACTGTGGCGAGCAGGACGAGTGAGGGCCGCGGGAGAACGGCGCGAGTCATGTTTACTGTGGCGAGCAGGACGAGTGAGGGCCGCGGGAGAACGGCACGAGTCATGTTTACTGTGGCGAGCAGGACGAGTGAGGGCCGCGGGAGAACGGCGCGAGTCATGTTTACTGTGGCGAGCAGGACGAGTGAGGGCCGCGGGAGAACGGCGCGAGTCATGTTTACTGTGGGAGCAGGACGAGTGAGGGCCGCGGGAGAACGGCGCGAGTCATGTTTACTGTGGCGAGCAGGACGAGTGAGGGCCGCGGGAGAACGACACGAGTCATGTTTACTGTGGCGAGCAGGACGAGTGAGGGCCGCGGGAGAACGGCGCGAGTCATGTTTACTGTGGTGAGCAGGACGAGTGAGGGCCGCGGGAGAACGACACGAGTCATGTTTACTGTGGCGAGCAGGACGAGTGAGGGCCGCGGGAGAACGGCGCGAGTCATGTTTACTGTGGTGAGCAGGACGAGTGAGGGCCGCGGGAGAACGACACGAGTCATGTTTACTGTGGCGAGCAGGACGAGTGAGGGCCGCGGGAGAACGGCGCGAGTCATGTTTACTGTGGCGAGCAGGACGAGTGAGGGCCACGGGAGAACGGCGCGAGTCATGTTTACTGTGGGGAGCAGGACGAGTGAGGGCTGCGGGAGAACGGCGCGAGTCATGTTTACTGTGGCGAGCAGGACGAGTGAGGGCCGCGGGAGAACGGCGCGAGTCATGTTTACTGTGGCGAGCAGGACGAGTGAGGGCCGCGGGAGAACGGCACGAGTCATGTTTACTGTGGCGAGCAGGACGAGTGAGGGCCGCGGGAGAACGGCGCGAGTCATGTTTACTGTGGTGAGCAGGACGAGTGAGGGCCGCGGGAGAACGACACGAGTCATGTTTACTGTGGCGAGCAGGACGAGTGAGGGCCGCGGGAGAACGGCGCGAGTCATGTTTACTGTGGCGAGCAGGACGAGTGAGGGCCACGGGAGAACGGCGCGAGTCATGTTTACTGTGGGGAGCAGGACGAGTGAGGGCCGCGGGAGAACGGCGCGAGTCATGTTTACTGTGGCGAGCAGGACGAGTGAGGGCCGCGGGAGAACGGCACGAGTCATGTTTACTGTGGCGAGCAGGACGAGTGAGGGCTGCGGGAGAACGGCGCGAGTCATGTTTACTGTGGCGAGCAGGACGAGTGAGGGCCGCGGGAGAACGGCGCGAGTCATGTTTACTGTGGCGAGCAGGACGAGTGAGGGCCGCGGGAGAACAGCGCGAGTCATGTTTACTGTGGCGAGCAGGACGAGTGAGGGCCGCGGGAGAACGGCGCGAGTCATGTTTACTGTGGCGAGCAGGACGAGTGAGTGCCGCGGGAGAACGGCGCGAGGCCGGTGGCGTGATTACCGATGAGCGACACCTGTGAGGCGCACCAGTCTCGTATCTCTCACAGAGGAGCGGGAATTTTCTTAGCAATGTTAAAACGCACATCAACCGATCACTTGTTTAGCGTTCATGTAAACCAGGGGTTTCAAACTCAGCTTAACTGCGGGCCGCTGGAGGTGGAGTCCGGGTCGGGCTGGGTCGCATCAAGTATTCCACAAAAAAATAGTATTCAAGTATTCCAAAAAAGGAGCACAACTGATCCAATCTTCTCAATCTTTATTATTAACGTTTCTTCTGAACTGTTCCTCTGAATTTGAGCATTCCTTTCTGTACATGATTGGTTCTTCATGAGCCGTCCTTCTGACAGTTGAAGTTCATTTTACAAACTTTCTTTGTCTTTTCCTAATAACATGTAAGGCTGGTGCCGGTATGTCTGATCGACCCCTCAATGTGACAAAAGGCCCTCCTGGGAATTAACACTTGAACTATCCCTTGAATATGTAACTCCCTCTTGCATATGTAACAGGAACTTTGGAGACGCAAGCACACAGTGCAGTTCACACTTCACCCACACCATCTCCCCCACATCCCCCTCCTCCTCACCTGAAATACACTAAAACCTTATGCAATGTTATGTGTGTACAAAAATGTAACTACTCATGTTTGGTGTCTTTTGATGTATCACAATGCGCCTGGTGACATGGTCTCATTCTCCCAACTATGATGAAAAGCTAAAAGAAGTTATGAAATGTGAGAAAAGTGATGTGTCCCATAATAGCCTCATTCAGACTACCTCCTGTATGTAAAATCAGGCAGACCTCACAGTGTGAGCCCCTGAATAAACAACCAAAATCTAATTATAATGACAGACATCACCATTTGGTAACAATTGAATTATCTGGGTTTATAAGGAAAAGAGCAGAAAAGTTCGGGGAGTCTGTAGGTTGACTGCCCACACAACCGCTGTGTGTAATTTTGTTGACAGGTAATAATTTCTACAAATTCTGTGATTTCTGAATTGATATGCTTAACTGATGATTTTATCCTCTGAATTGGATTTGAAATGATTACATCATTACCTGATCAATAAATTGTAAACGTTTGATTTTATTCTAACCGACTCTGAGAATTGTTTTTCCCCCGAGTAGATTATCGGATTCGTATATTTCCACAAGTTTGCGTCAGAGTTTAGTGACGACTAATATCTGATATCAGATTCAAGTGTACTTGAATGAGGAGACGGGTAGTTTCCGTCTAGAATCAGCTGTTTGATCTAGATTTGGGTACGTCTAAAAACCTCTGTTCTAATTTAATGTTACTTTAGATAAGTGCACGCTACTAAAGTAAGTTATTGAATTAAGTTCCTGAGGTGGCATTCAAGGGGGCTGTGTATGTCTTCGATTATGTACGTGTGAATTACGGCAAATCCCAGACATTCAGCCAATTACCTCTGTTTTGATAATCGGAAACTGACGAGATTGTGCCGGAGACCTGGTGAGGAACTCGAAGTGATATAGTTTCCTGATCTGAGCGGATAAAATATAATCAGAGTTTAAAGAATAAACAAACCTTCGCTAACGTTTAATGATGCACGGATATCATTAAAACCTTTTCATTTATGGAGTCAGATAATAACGAGATAATACATGAGAAAATATATTGCATTTAATCTTGTTGTGTTGCGTGAAAGGAAAGGCAAGTAATACGCAGAGTAACCTTCTACCGCTGATTGGATGCCGAATTTGGACCAATCGAGCCGGACCTTACAAACACATCTTTGTGATACTAATATTTGCTCATGTCCTTTTTATTTTCAATATGATATTGAATGTTTTTTTTGGAAGGCACATTTCCTTTTATTATACTTTATTATTATTTTTTTACTGCTTTTGAAATACAAATATTTGCAGTCATGTCTGCCCGTCTTATTGAATTCTTTCTACACATGTATAGTGTCTCAGGCAAATTACTGACTTCGCACAAATCAAAGCAAACCTTCTTCTCAACCTGTTGGACACATATTACAAGCTCAAAATTAGTATTCTCACATTGTTTTAGAGCAGGGGTCTCCAACACGTCGCTCGCGAGCTCCCAGTAGCTCTGGCCTGATTGGTGGTCGCTCGCCAAGGGCCTGTTCACATATTGCGCTCACATATTTTGCACGCTCAAGTTCGTTATTTCAAATGCAGGCGCGCGGCAAGCGCTCATAATTGAAGCAACGCGCTAATTTTTTCCAGGCGCAGTATGTTTGTACTTCGCGGTTGTCTATGACAACTATTGACAACAAACTCACTGTAAGCTGTCACGAGACTATCTATGGTAGCCCATAAGGGATAAAAAAAAAAAAAAAAAAAAACGCAGCACACGACGGGCCGCACTAACATTAAACTTTAATGTCAAGTAGGGGGCCACAAAATATCACCCCGCGGGCCGCGAGTTTGAGACCACTGATGTAAACACTACATTCAGATTCTCCAATCGGAATGAATTCAGTTAGACTGAAACAAAAGGTGTGCATGTAAACAATGAATGGCGACTGCAGAAAGCAAAAGCTGAATCCTGGACATCGACGGCCGGACATGTCCGGGAAAAAGAGGATGGAAACCCCTACTACTCAGCTTTCTCCACAGAACAAGAGCCTGCTAGCTTAGCTTAGCTTCCAAAGAAAGATGGCGGACACTATGTGCATTCTGTGAGTGAGATCCCCCCTCTCTATGGGCGGGTTGAGGACATGCGGGACAGCTCCTACTACTGACTGTAGTCTTTAGCCTCTGGCCAAAAAATCCTCCGATGACGCAAAATGACGATTTTTGCGTCATCGGGGGATTTTTCCCAGACAAAAAATGCATAAATCTCTTGTCTCAGGGGGATATGAGGGTGGAAAGCACGGCAATTCGAAAATACAACAGGTTTTCTACTAATACAAAGCTTAATGCTAAATCCTGAAGTATCCCTTTAAAAGACCTTTTATCGCGTCTGGTTAGGACACGCTGTTAGGAGGGGTTGCAAATATGTCCGCCGAGTGAACAGACTTTCCTTGAAAGGGACTCTGGTTGGATCATACTTCCAGGGCCGCTGTATTGTAAAGACAATAGGTTTGTATGACAGATTCGGCCCTCATGCACACAGACAGCAGAGCCAGCGAGGGACGCTCATCCGACTTTAATGAAGTGGCAGGACTCGGGAGTCGCTCTGTTGGGTGTCAGGAGGTGGTATTTAACTGCGTTGGACTCTGAAACGCTCCCGAGTGGAAGAGACGTCGCAGATGGTTAAATGTCACTGTTGTATATGGGATTTGGAGAGTGGTGGGACGTCTCATTAGTGTCCTCACCTGCCAGAGGGACAGTCCTTCAGCAAACGCCAGACATTTCTCTTCCTCTCTCTCGACCTGTGCTTTAGTAAAGGTTTTGGATTGAATGCAGTTTTGGCAACATTTACGCTATCAAGCAATTTTTGACCAGAACGAGACAGTGACATCTGACATCCAGTGAGAAGCGTTCAAGTTTTAAAATACAAAACACAAATCAAATTATTCTTGATTTAAATAGATGAAATATCTTGGACTTTCTCACTAACACTGACGCAGAAAACAGGACAAATATTGAGCCACAACGACACAGAAGGTTTTTCAGTCGACAATATTTACCATAATTTACTGTAGTAAAACTAACTGACCCACTGAGATTGTGGCAGAAATGTAGGATATTCATATCGGATTTTTTTATATTATTAAAGTCCCGCTGTGGTGTAAAACCAGCTTTTAAGGTTGTTTATATGTGTATGTGGTGTTTTTAATACGCTTTAAGACACACCATGTGAATCACAATGGAGGTGAATCAATCAAAGTTAACTTTAGCTGGAAGTAACATTATTCAAGAACCGCTATAACGCCAAAACAATCTGTTACCTTAAATTATATGTTTATCTCTGTAAAGCAGCTTTGAAACAATCCATTGTTAAAAGCGCTATATAAATGAAGATGACTTGACTTGACTTGACATGTGTAAGTTCATAAGTCGACAGCATTGCTGAGTATTTCCTGCTTAAAACTGCAGTGAACCAAAGACAGTCTCAAAAACACGGTTTGAAATCGCTGGTGTTTCTGACGTCACAAACGACCTTGTAACCAATCAGATCAACGTGTGATCGTCAACTAGGCCTGCAGCGGCGCGTCGACGCTTCGACGTCAAAATTTCGTCGACGTCATGATTTTTTTGTCGACGCTTCTTCTTTATTTATTTAAGTATTTATTTTTTTGCACCGTTCCCGGCGGTACAGCTCGCCACACACACGCGGGACACCGGAACATTGCAGAAACGAGGACGAAACAGCAACCTCTTCACAGAATTCACAACAAAGCCATGCAAAAGTCCCAACAAAAGAAAAAGTCATAAAAAAAAAAAACAGCTCGCACTAAATCATCGAAGGTGTGGGAATACTTCAAATTTAGTCCCAAACGTAAAGGTGTCGTTATTTGCGCTCTTTGCGCTCAAATGGAGTTGACATCCCAAGTCTCCCGCATATTGATAGCGGCTCCCTAATGCCCGCAAATTAGTTAAAATCTCCCGGAATCTAGAGCTCGCGAGCTCCAAACCGTGTAGCGCGCGGCAGAGAGGGAGAGAGCGAGAGACCTTGCGTGTGTGTGCAAATGTGTGTGTGTTCCTTATGAAGCGCATGTAAACCCCACCCCCGTCAACAAAACCGATGTTTTTTATGAGCACTGAAAACATTAAAATGAGCACCACATCCAAGTGTGATAGGGCTCATCTGAGGAGCCTACCAAACATTTTACAGTGTAGATACTCTGTAAGAACCAGATCAAAACTGTTGTGTATTGAATGTGCACTCCTGCAGTTTCCATGTTACAAAAAAGAATCGTTCAATTGAATAGTCGTTAGATTAGTCGACTAATCGATAAAATAATCGACAGACTAATCGTTTAATTAATAATCGTTTACCCCAGCCCTATCGTCAACCAGTGGATCTCTGAGCTGAGTGAGTGAGTGGAGGCGGGGCTCATTTGCATATTCATAGAACCGCACATACTCAATGAGGCGAGGGTGTCGAGTTACATTCAAGATATTTTAAGCCATGAAGAGATTTTTTTCAAGGAAAACATTTTTAAATATGTAATTTCAGGTGATCAAAAATTAGTTTTAAGGGATAAAATTGTAAAGTTACGGAACATAATAAACAGTACTTTTGTTATTAAGCAATTTTGTGCATTTGTATTATACACATAAATGTCTTCAGGTTATATTCATTTACAACAATTAGTTAATTATAACTAATTTATGAATTATAACAAATACCATAAACCATGTAGTCACTTTTTACCATGGTAGTGAGGTGCAATGTGTGGTTTTACCTGTGGTAAACATGATACAAATACTATGGAAGACCAAATTTTACCGTATACAATTTTAGACATTATTGTTTCTGCTACTATCAAATGCGCATTTCTAAGAGACAAAACAGGTCATATTAATTTGTGAAATGTTCACTGGTTTGCAAGTGTTTGTCATGTTCTGATGATAAAACCACAATTGTATTGTTCAAAAAACACAGTATTGTTAATTCTTAGGTCATGTTAACTAAGGTAGTTGACTAATGATAACTAATGAACCTTTTTGTAAAGTGTTACGACCACAATTAACTGGCCTGGTTTCACAGGAGCAAAATCTCCTATAGTCTTAATATAGACCTACAATTATCGTGATCATTTGTTTGGCCATATCGCTCAGCCCTACATGAACAGAGGTCAGAGCTGAACTGTGTGCTGCTGATCAGGAGGTCAAAGGTCACGGGTGGTCAAACGTGAGTCGGCCTCAGGGACGGACACGAAACAAAAGGAGTCCTCGTTTGTTGTGTACGAAGCCTATAATGAGACTGATAGTGGACGTATATGTTCAGTCTCCATTGATTTTCCTCTGCAGATTGAAGGAGAAAAGGTGATCGTGAGTCTCTGATCGTAACCCACAACCCAAACCTTTTCCTGAAGCTAATAATCTCTCTCCTAACCAGAACAATGTATGATCACTGCAAAAGGTGCTTTGCTTACTTAGTATTTTTGTCTTGTTTCCAGTTCAAATATCAAAGAATTCATAAATCAAGACGCATTTGCTAAAATGCTATAAGATATTATGTCTTGTTTTCCAGGGGAATTAATCAAAATTAAGTGAGTTTTTACTTAAAAACAAGCAAAATGATCTGCCAATGGGAGAAGAAAAATTATGTTGTTTCTGTTTGAATTAAGATTCTTTTTCTTCTCCCATTGGCAGATCATTTTGCTTGTTTTAAGTAAAAACTCACTTAAAATTGATTAATTCCTGCGGAAAACAAGACATAATATCTTAAGGCATTTTACTCATCTAATAAATGCATCTCGATTTAAGAACTTTTAGATATTTGGACTGGAAACAAGACAAAAATACTAAGTAAAAAAGCATTTTTGCAGTGTGGGAAAACATCTGCACGAAAATGCACAAAGTTAGTCTAAACCAAACCCACACAAATACTCAGATTTACAGTACATGTATAGTTTGTGCCCAGTTTGAGGTCTTTCCAAGCAACTCGCACACAGATACGTAATTCGGATGAGAACGAAGCTTTGAAAGGCTAAGACTAGGACGAGAACGCACTAATGAGGCCTAACAGTGGAGGTGTGTGTGTGTGAATACACACCCGCCTCAGCGCCCATTAAAGGGTCGTGTACGTCGTCTGTGGCATGGAGATTGTTGCCATGACGGCGCTCATGTGACAAAAGCCGAGGTCTGGAGAGGGAAAGCTGAGGGATGTTTGTTCATGATGGGATAGACTCGATGTTCAGGAGAGACGACATATCATGCACACACATGACCTTCCCTCACACACACTGCATGACTGTATAGCAGACGCTCATTTATTTGATCTAAACACTTACAGATAATACATAAAAACACAACTATACTAAATACATCTTATAATAAAACCTACAAATATATTAAAAAACTCTATTTAAAAAACTTTATTTATGGATTCTTATTTTATGATAACAGATAATACATAAAAACACAACTATACTTAATAGATCTAATAATAAAACCTACAACCATTATTTCCACAATTTACATACAATTTATGACGTAGGCATCCTATTCAGAAGTAGTAAGGGAAGTTTGGCATATTTTGATATGAATTCAACCTCTAATAATCACATAAAAAGAACACGCATGTGCGTTATAGCTCACCGCCGCATCACAAATGGTGAATCTATCATTTTTTTTTTCCCAATTTTTTTTTTTTAATCTTTTGAACTCTTGGCATGAAAACAAACTGAGGTTTCTACCATTCTTTCATGATTTTCATGTTCATCACTATTTCAAAATAAAGGTCTGAACACGCCTTATGAGTATGAAAATATTCTTGTTGCAAATTGATAGATTACGGCTCTTCTGTAATTTATTTTATTTTAAAATCAATCACCAAATATGAAAACCACAGATTGTAAGCTTTCAAATGATATATAGTTTGGTAATATTAGTTTAGGTTTAGAATAGGATATTACGGTTTTAAATATGTAACATGTATGTGACACTTGAGGGGTTAAATGTGAAGTATAATGTGAGTTTAGTGACGGGACACGTCCCTCTCCAGCGCCGCTACCGAGATCTGTGCTGTGATCTCAGCCCGAGGACGAGAGGAAACACACATGGATGCGTGAGATGAAAACAGACAGTGTGTGTGACCGAGAGTAGCTGGAAATATGTGAGGAAAAACAGTGTTAATGTGTTTGTCAGACAGATTCACAGGCCAAAATATGAGAAAACCCACAGCGAGTGTGTGAGCACGTGTGATGGTTATATGGCTGAATGCACACACACATTCTCACATGGACACTTCACGATTCGACTACGATTCAGACGGCTGTGATGCGAAGCTAAAACGATTAGCATCTTTTTTTGTGTGTGACTACTTGGTACTTTTAAAGCAAAGTGTTTATAATGACGCATAAAGAATTTACTTCCAATATCTTTTATTAATAAAGCAAACGGAAGTGATTTGGCAAGTCAACTGTTACTAGCAGTAATACTTGTAGTCAATGAATACAAACTTCTGCATATTCTGAATCTCTAACATAAAACAATAGTTCCCTTTCGTATGGGAACTCCTACGTCTCGTCGGAGGAGTTTCCAACGAATTGGGATCACGCTAGGGAGACCAATTGCCTTCGAGTGAATTAAAACGAGCCAATAAATATTGGCATGCGGGATTTGCATTCCGCGTCCCGCCTGTCAATGCGGGTATAAAGCGGAAGCGAGCGCACACACATTTGCTTTTAGCTTCGGAGCCGAACGGTTGTGTCCTCTGAGTGGATGAGCTTCAAGATTAATAATTTATCTTCACGCTCAACGAGTCTGCTGTTTTCTCCGAGACCTCTCTGTGTTGGTGTGACGGCGCTTCAGCGATCTTCGCGATCTCCCGGGTACCAGCTGCTGCTTCACGCGATCTGCTGTTTTTTCAAAAAGCTGTTGTCACAGCTGGTATTCGGTTGAGTGCGCACAGCGGGCTTGCAGTTTCCCCGCTGTGTTGCCGCGTTTATCCCTGTGTGCTTCAGCACAATAAGAGAGCATTTTCTGTGAAAAGAGCAACACGGGTGAAGATCGCGTCCTTTTCAGGATGACGTTTCACCCGTGTGTTTCTGGATGCGGTCGTTTCCTGTCCTCATTTGACGGCCACGATCACTGTTTCACGTGCCTGGGCTTAAGCATGATGAGACTGCGTTCGTGGGTGGTTTATGTTCTCTCGTGAGAGCTTGACCACGTCGGCGCGTTGGTCGTCTCCCCTTTCTCGTAAGGGCTTGAGCCGCCCAGCGTGCCGTGTGCCGTCGAGCTGCCGGCTGACAGCGCGGGTTGTCACGGCTACCCAGCGCGCGTCATTCGGCGCTCTAGATGCGCGCCTTTGACTGTTCCCCGATCTAGTTCCTCTTCTGGTGGCCAACGGTGGAGGGCTATTTTGGCTAATAGCATTGGTGATTAGAGGATTACAGTGAGTGTTCTCTGACGAGACCACCTCCTCGGAACACTCACTCCTCTAGCGCATCGCAAACATGCTGAGACTGTGTTCGTGGGTGGTTTATGCTCTCTTACGAGAGCATGACCACGTCGGCACGTTGTTCGCTTGCCTTTCTCGAGGGGTTGAGCGCTCAGCGTGCCGTGTGCCATCAGGTATGGCCACGTTCACTGTTTTGCATGCCTGGCAGCTTTCGGGTGGAATCTCTGGTTCTTCTCATGAGGGACCAGCTATTTCATTCAGGGCTCCAGGGGAGGATCAGATGTCGATCGCTGCATCGGAGAGAGGGCTGTTACACTCTGGAAATGATGACGCTGAGTTCCCGCTGTAATGGTGTGTGTGCTCGTGCTGAATCGGATTCAGACTTGACAGCCACACTTCCTGGGCTACTCTGGGGGCGCAGTGCAACGCGTAATCGCCTTGCCCCGCCCCCGTGCCTGCCCGGATGCGTGTGAAAAAGGCTTTTAGCAGTATGGAAGCATGTTGGTGCTGTGGAAAGCCAGACATGCCAAAATCTGCAGAAAGTTTTTTTCCTCTCTCACTACCCTTAGTGGCTGGGGTGGCTTTGACTACACAAGGGTAGTTCTGAGTCGGGGTTGAGCTGTGCAAGTTATAGCACTGGCCCTCGGTCAGACGATGTCCACACTGGTGGTCCAGAAGCATCCCACGGCTAGGCCTTGTGGGGTACGAGACATCGCCAAAGTTCGCTTTCTCGGTGCTCCTATCTCACAGGGTTTGCCGTTTTCGGCGACACTGTTGGGGACTGTGCCCAGCGGCTCTCCACAGTTCAGAAGCAGGTTGAGGAGACCAGGAGCTGACCCGATATGAAAAAAGTCGACTCACTCCTGGTTTCTCCTCGGTCTGTTTGTCGCCAAGGGTGTCAGCCCCCTGTGAAAAAGATGTCAGCCAGCTTTATGGTGACGTCTAGCTTTCGCAGGAGGACGGCGCCACCTGTCTCAGCAGCCCTGAGACGGGTGACACAGGGTTGGAGGAAGTTGCTCTCAGGGAGATGGTGTCCTCGCCTCTCCCACCCCCGGAGGAGGGCCGGGTGGAGAATTTGTTCAGTTCCTGTTCCGCTGCTGGCTCCCAGAGTCCAGTGGTACCCACATTTTCAATAGAGCGATTTCTTCCATCTCTGGGTCACAAGAGGTGCGGACTGCAGTGAGTGACGCTCCCATGCCTCGCCACTCCTTTCCCCCTCTTCCAGCGCTCAGATGGCAGTGACGCCGCTACGGCCTCGTCACTCTCGTCTGTCACTGGCCAAGGAGGCGCGGAAGCCAGGACTTGACGCCCCCGGGCCTCACTCCTCGTTTCCCCTCCTAGAGGGTGAGAATGACAGTGTGCGCCGCCACGTTGCCTCGCCGCTCATTCCCCTCGCCCCAGCGCTCAGATGGCAGTGACGCCGCTACGGCCTCGTCGCTCTCGTCTGTCGCTGGCCAAAGCGCTCAGATGCCAGTGTCGCCGCTACGGCCTCGTCACTTTCATCTGTCGCCAGGCAAGGAGGCGCGGAAGCCAGGACTCGACGCCTCCCAGCCTCGCTCCTCGTTTCCCCTCCTACCTTCGCCTCGGGACAGTCAGCAATCGAACGCCCCAGAGAAAGATGGGCCTTCCTGCTGCTTGCCCCCCGGTGGAAGCAGGTAAGTGTTGCACCACACACACAGACCCCACCTTCGGCCGCAACAATGCCTCCGAGGGCGGGTCCCTGCCTTCCACCTCGCTGCCCCCCCGCGGGTACGCCGGTGGTCCGAGTGGGCTCTTTGGTTCAGTCTCTCGAAGCCTGGATAGCGCTTCCGAGACCGTCCAGGTGGCTCATTCGCACCATCCGGTTCGGCTATGCAATTCAGTTTGCCCGCCGGCCTCCCAGGTACAGGGGTGTCCTCTTCACCCAAGTGCGGAGTGGCGACGCCCCTGTCCTGAGGAAAGAGATCGTTGCCCTGCTGGCGAAGGACGCGATCGAGCCGGTCCCTCCAGCCGAGATGAGGTCTGGGTTCTACAGCCCTTACTTCATTGTACCCAAGAAAAGCGGTGGGTTACGACCAATCCTGGATCTGCGTGTTTTGAATCGGGCCCTTCACAAGCTCCCATTCAAGATGCTTACGCAGAAACGCATCTTCGAGTGCATCCGTCCCCAGGATTGGTTTGCAGCGATCGACCTGAAGGACGTGTACTTTCATGTCTCGATTCTGCCTCTACACAGGCCGTTTCTTCGGTTTGCGTTCGAGGGTCAGGCATATCAGTACAAGGTCCTACCCTTCGGCTTGGCCCTGTCGCCCCGCGTCTTCACGAAAGTCGTGGAGGCGGCCATTGTTCCCTTGAGAGAAAATGGCGTTCGCATTCTCAACTATCTCGACGACTGGCTGATAATAGCTCACTCACGAGATCTGTTGTGCGATCACAGGGACTTGGTGCTCCGGCACCTCAGCCGGTTGGGACTTCAGGTCAACCGGGACAAGAGCAAACTCTGCCCCACGCAGAGGATCTCTTATCTCGGTATGGAGTTGGACTCGGTCAGTCAGACTGCGCGCCTCACAGAGGAGCGCATCCAGTCAGTGCTCAACTGCCTCAGGTCTTTTCGAGGCAGGTCAGTGGTCCACTGAAGCAATTTCAGAGGCTCCTGGGGCATATGGCAGCCGCAGCCGCAGTTACGCCGCTCGGTCTGTTGCATATGAGACCGCTTCAGCGCTGGCTTCACGATCGAGTCCCGAGATGGGCGTGGCAGAGCGGCACGTTCCGGGTCAACATTACCCCGCACTGTCGCCAAACCTTCAGTCCTTGGTCGGACCCTGCCTTTCTACGGGCCGGAGTACCCTTAGTCCAGGTGTCCAGGCATGCTGTGGTTTTCACGGATGCCTCTGCCAGCGGATGGGGGGGCCACGTACAACGGGCATGCAGTCTCAGGTCTGTGGACGGGGCCTCAGCTGCATTGGCACATCAATTGCCTAGAGTTGCAAGCAGTACGCTTAGCCTTGTGCCGCCTCAAGGGGCTGCTTCTGCACAGGCATGTACTGGTCCGTACGGACAGCACTGCGACCGTGGTGTACATCAACCATCAAGGGGGTCTACGCTCCCGTCGTATGTCGCGACTCGCCCGCCATCTCCTCCTATGGAGTCAGAAGCATCTGAGGTCGCTTCGGGCCATTCATGTCCCTGGTGTGCTCAACCGTGCAGCCGACGAGCTCTCACGGCAGCCGCCCCTTCCGGGAGAATGGCGACTCCATCCCCAGGTGGTTCAGCTGATATGGGGAATCTTCGGAGCCGCTCAGATAGATCTGTTTGCCTCTCCGGACACGACCCATTGCCAGTTGTTCTATTCCCTGACCGCAGGGTCCCTCGGCACGGATGCACTGGCACACAGCTGGCCCCGGGGCCCACGCAAGTATGCGTTTCCCCCAGTGAGCCTTCTCGCACAGACACTGTGCAAAGTCAGGGAGGACGAGGAGCAGGTCTTGCTAGTTGCGCCGTACTGGCCCAACCGGACCTGGTTCCCGGAACTCATGCTCCTTGCGACAGCACCTCCTTGGCCCATTCCTCTGAGGAAGGATCTGCTTTCTCAGAGACGGGGCACTCTTTGGCACCCGCGTCCAGACCTGTGGAGACTCCATGTCTGGTCCCTGGACGGGACGCGGAGGTTCTAGATGGCCTACCACAGGCCGTGGTAGATACCATCGCTTCCGCTAGAGCCCCCTCTACGAGGCGCCTTTATGCGTTGAAGTGGAACCTGTTCGTCGTCTGGTGCTCTTCCCGCCGGGAAGACCCCCGAACTTGCCCGATCAGTGTCGTGCTTTCCTTTTTACAAGACGGGTTGGAGCGAAGGCTGTCTCCCTCCACCCTCAAAGTATATGTGGCCGCAATAGCTGCCCATCATGATGTGATCGACGGGAAGTCGTTAGGGAAGCACGACCTGATCATCAGATTCCTTAAGGGTGCTAGGAGGTTAAATCCTCCTCGTAATTTGCACCCTGTACCCTCTTGGGACTTAGCCCTCGTGCTGAGAGCGCTTCAAAGGCCCCCATTTGAGCCCTTAAATGACATAGAGTTAAAAGTTTTGTCTGAAAAGACCGCTCTTCTATTGGCTCTAGCTTCCTTCAAGAGGGTCGGGGATCTGCAGGCTTTTTTGGTCAACGAATCGTGCCTAGAGTTCGGACCGGGCCTTTCTCACGTGGTACTGAGACCCCGGTTCGGATATGTGCCCAAGGTTCCTACCACTCCATTTGCAGATCAGGTAGTGAACCTGCAAGCGCTGCCCGTGGAGGAGGCAGACCCAGCCCTGGCTTTTCTCTGTCCCGTACGTACTCTACGTTGTTATGTGGACAGAACGCAAAGCTTCAGGACCTCAGAGCAGCTCTTCGTCTGTTACGGAGGCCAGCAGAAGGGGAAGGCTGTCTCCAAGCAGAGGTTAGCCCACTGGCTAGTGGATGCTATCGTCCGGGCTTATGAATCCCAGGACATGCCTTGCCCTCCCAGGTTGACGGCTCACTCCACTAGGAGTGTTGCTTCCTCCTGGGCATTGGGGCAAGGCGCCTCGCTGACAGATATCTGCAGAGCTGCGGGCTGGGCGACACCTAACACGTTTGCCAGATTTTATAGCTTACGTGCTGAACCGGTTTCCTCCCGTTTACTCGCTACGGTCAGTGGCGCGAGGGAATAGGTTCTGTCGGCTTGCTACGCCATTCCGCCTTATGAGCTGGATCCGTGCGCCTTTTTGCTCCTTGGTTCCCCAACAAACGGCTAACCTTCTGAGCTCCTCCATCACCCCTCGGCATCAGGCGTGGCGGACCGCCTGATGCTAGGTCTATTACCTCTCTTAAGAAGTTGCTAGTAGACTGGGTGACCTTCACGATGACTTCCTCGTGGTCATTTTCCACGTTCCTGCTACCCTACGGGCTAGCCCCGTGTCTTCCCCTCGACAGACTCACTCTGTCGTCCTTGCTGAGTATGCTCCCCACCCTACGGGCTGGGACTACCTCGAGGACTCCCATATGTTTTACTACCCTACGGGCTAGTTCATATGTGCATTCAGTGCCTCCCTTCAGGCTGGCCGGGGGCTCCGCAACGTTCCCACATGGGCACGTTTCCCCAGTGTTATCCAAATCCTCTGAGCGGGTCTTGCGGAACAGCAGTGTGATTTCTTCCTAGCTAGCCCCCGCCCTAAAGATGAAACTGCTTGGCGGGGAGCTCAGCTGGGCGCTGGAAGGGGCCAGCACCATGGCGTTTTATTTGGGATCCCAATTCGTTGGAAACTCCTCCGACGAGACGTAGGAGTTCCCATACGAAAGGGAACGTCTCGGTTACGTATGGTAACCCTCGTTCCCTGAGTAGGGAACGGAGACGTCTCGTCCCGTCGCCATGCTTGCTGTACCTTCGCGGAGGACTGGACACCGTCCGGCTCCTCAGCGTAAAGCAAATGTGTGTGCGCTCGCTTCCGCTTTATACCCGCATTGACAGGCGGGACGCGGAATGCAAATCCCGCATGCCAATATTTATTGGCTCGTTTTAATTCACTCGAAGGCAATTGGTCTCCCTAGCGTGATCCCAATTCGTTGGAAACTCCTCCGACGAGACGTCTCCGTTCCCTACTCAGGGAACGAGGGTTACCATACGTAACCGAGACGACTTCTATCCAACATCCTTCTGTTATGAGCAATATAATCCTTCAGACAAAAAATAACATTTTGCTAGTTTAACATTACATTAAACTGTCATGTGGTTGGTTTTGACATTGTCTGTCATGAGGCATTATAACTGTGTCATGAATATTTGTCTTGACCTCAACTACAGTGGTACAAATTGAATTTGCCATTAAAATGTTATAATGGCTTCATGACAGCCAATGTCAAAACCAATCACATGACAGTTTAATGCAATGTTAACCCATAAAGCTAAGTGGCTTCTTAAGTTTGATAATTAATCTGCTATGTCATGTTTATGACATATTTATGACAGGTTGTGTTGTCTTAGTAATGTCAAGTTGTCATGACATAGACACTGCAGGTTATGATGTATTGGTTTATGTCAAGTTGTCATAACAAAGACATCTCAAACAATGTCATATTTCCATTAAAAATGACATAATTGAGTGAATGACACTTAATGACAGTTGTCATAAACATGCATAAACCTCCTTCATAGTCATGACATGTGTCATGTCATGATTATGAAGGTGTCATGTCAGTCTTATGTGCACACTCATGCACACATTTTATATAAATAAATTATAAATTATTACTAATAAAGCGTATATTAAATGCAATCATAAAATATTTAAAATAAATCATTTTACAATCAAAATCTTATGTGACCATTAACTAAAATGCAAATGTGTTGTTAAAGCAACACTAAGTAAGAATTTTTACCTTAAAATAATGTTTCCAAAATGGTTTCAGTGGTTCATTAAGTCGTAACAGGGCGAAAGGCACTTCTGGATCCGCTTTGCGCTCCTATATCTGCTATAACCACGCTATGCAAGTTTGCCAGATCGGGTCGCGTTTCTGTAGTTCTAATGAGACATATGAAAACTACAAATTTGACTTGCTTTACGTCAAGCGTTACAATAGTCATTATTTAGTTTTTCTTCGTTTCTGATGTCCCAATACATCATACTTTCATGAAATCATGCATCATACTCTAGCTTGTCTGTGGACATCGTTCATTCCGAGCCGACGCTGGATAAACAGCTAGCGTGCATGTGACAGTAGGATGCGCTAGGCTAATGGACAATTCCGCTTCCAACCTGTAGGGCGACCGCAGAGGAAAAGTTACTTAGTGTTGCTTTAAATTATTAAAACACGGGAGACTTCAAGAAAATATTTGAGCTCAAAGGGGATCGATGGACAGTAAAGTTTGAGAACTGCTGCTTTACATCACGAGCCACATAAACTCGAGTGCTGACTGGTGTAGATACACGAGCGTGATGTTTTGAGAAGAAGGATTGATGAGAACAGCGCTTAGATAAGGAGGATAAACGCTGCATTCTTCCGTCGGCTCGTCCTTGAGGAAGGGAATCATCCGACACCTGCGCGCTAAACATGAGATGAACACAACCCTGAACACAAGTGCGCACATCTGTGATAGACATGATAGAAACATCACGGACTTGGTCATGTCTTCTGCTCACTTTTAATCATGTTTCCTGAAGACCCTAATCCTTTAAAGTAACACCAGGTAACTTTTGCTCCCCCTACATTAGGGAAACAGTATTGTCCTCTAGTACTGTCGTAAACTCTGTCATCCTACACGCACGTGCATTTGTTGACAACCATGATAGCCCTGAACACTGTAGGAGGAGGTCACATGCAGGTGTTCTGCTTGCGTCGCGTGTGTAATGTCTTCATCCCTGGTACACTGGCATATATTTCAGCATGTCATATGAATATAATTTCATGGTTTTTATTTTTTTTCTAACGACAAATGATCGCGATGATCACGTTTACAAGCCAGCGTCATTATAGTAGCCTAGTCTATTGGTTACCGTTTTACTGAATCAATATGATACTATATGCGACAAGAATCCCGTTTGCCTCTGTAGCTATCAATAATCGGAAATTACAATCAAGTAACTTTACACATGTAACAAATGAGAAGCTATGACTTTCTTTGTACATGTTGAGTAGAGTACACTTTTTAGGTCAAACATTTGCTATTTGCATTTCATCGACTGCAAAGTTCAAATCAGAACGAGAATGCTAGCGATAGCTAACCATCAAAAACTAACGTTTACTAGCTACCAGATTGATAATTCGCTACTCTACTATCATTACTTGATTCATGAAGATAAACGGAGGATAAGATAGCTTCCGTAACATAGTCTGGCAGACAAAAAAAACAAAGAGAAAGTATGCAAGCATGACAGCCAAGTCCATCGGTCGGGCACGCCTCCTCCTCCTTCAGCTCACGCCAGCGAGAAAACACTGGCCCAATGTTGATCCTCATTCTGCCTTTAACGCGATCACTTTCTCTTTTTCCTTTGCTCCGATAAAACCTTTGTTTTTTTGTTTTTCTGTGCTGCTTCGGCCATGACTATAACATTTGGCTCGCATGTCTGATTTTAAGGAAGTGGTGGTGGTGGTGGAAGTGACGTATATGCCGTAAAGCAGACGAATTTTGTAGTTCTCTTTGTTCGCCGGTTACTACCCGAAACTCGAAGTTTAAAAGTACGATTAAAAACGCTACAGACCCCGTCAGGCTATGGCAGGCGTGTCATTCAACCTATTGTAAGTCTATGTACCATCACAAGAGACTTGGAAATATATTATGAAGGTTGAAAGTTACCTAGTGCTGCTTTAAAGGGACAAATCTGCCTTAAACTTCTGAAATCGCCACATCCTGCAAGTTTCAAAGCTTAAAACATCGTATTAATGTAATTAAGCTCCAAAAACTCACAGAGGCAAAGACATTTGCATATGCCCACCTCCAGAGCAAGACATTGGCCAATAGCCATTTAGCTTTGTAAACGAGAGTGTAATGGAGAGTTCCCAAAGAAACTTTAGTTGACTGTAATGATTCGGACAGCAGCTTCATCCCACACCGGAAGTACATGATTTCATAATCATAATCATTGATCAAAGTAAATGGTTTTGTCTGTAAATTACGGTTTTATATGGATAATGTTTTCTAAAACACTTACTCACGTGCCATAGTGAGTGAGAGATGATACTGTTTCCTATACAGTGACATTAGCCAATCATAACATATATATATATATATATATATATATATATATATATATATATATATATATATATATATATTTAAAATAATCAAATATATCTAATATGACTATTTATAATTAGGGGTGGGAATCTCCAGGCACCCCACGATTCGATTCGATTACGATTCAGAGGGCTGCGATTCGATGCTAAATCGATTATCTGAATCTTTTTGTGTGACTATAAATACTTTGCTTTAAAAGTAAGTAATGACCCATAAAGAATTAACGTACAATAGATTTTATTAACATTGCAAAGAACCAACAGGAAAATAAATGTGTGCCTGAACTAGCAGCATAATTGTAGTAAATTAATAGTATAACAACGACCGGTACAGCCGAGTGTTTTTCCTCCTCTGGGTGGAAACGCGTCATATGGCTTCTCATATTTGTATTGTTTCCGAAATATTTTAGTTTTATTCTACAAAGCTTACAACTAGTGTGACTCTTGACTGTCCAGCTCCTTTCCCCCTTCAACTTCAGAAGCCAAAATATTTCCACACGTCAGCTTTTAACGAGTGTGTTTGGATCTCGCGCGCCATAGCGTCTCTGTTATGTGCACGCCACAGACGGTCCGGGAGGGCACTGCACTTCGCGCTTCAGAGTTCCGTCTTTTGCGTTCCGTCAATATTAAGTTATTATAAATATATATCTTAAAAAAAAATTTTTTTTTTTGAAAATCGATTTTTGACATTTGTGAATCGATTCAGAATCGTCCACGTCCGCATCGCGATGCATCTAAGAATCGATTTTTTCCCCCACCCCTATTTATAATATTATTATAGTATTTGCAACATCAGCCAGAGAAAGTCTTTGCAGAGGCAGAGCCAATGATTACCTTTGACAAAAGATTATGAAGACAAACAGGGTCAATTTTGACTGTGCCGTGTTGATATTTTCAATCAATCAACCTCCAAAATTGACTATTTGATTGAAATGATGGTTCTTTCAGAGCAGATTTTACTCTAGGGATGCACCAATATGAAATTTTTTGGCCGATACTGATACTGATAACTCTTTATAGTTGAAAACCGATAACCGATATATCGGCTGATTAATCTAAATCAAAATTTTTATATAATTTTTGAGAGCCTGATTACAAAAACAAAAGTCTCAGCACTAAAAGCTGTGTCCCAAGCACACAATTATAACGATGTTCTCATTATAATTGTATGTAGCCGATATGCATTTAACTGTATTTTCCTTTTTTTAAGTGATTTGAATCATATTTCAAGCAGTTCAAAACCATCATGGCAAACAGTGCGCATCTGAAGTGACTCCAATAAAGGAAACAATTCATTATTTATCAGCTTAAATATATCGCCCACATTTTCTCATCGGGCCGATAACTAGAACATTAAATATAAACATGTTAGTCGATGGTGGGCGATACACCGTGCATCCCTATTATACTCACAAAAGCTCTGGAATAATCCTTTACATCTTAGACTGGCTCCTTCTTTAGGTTATTTATTTATTACTATTTTAAACGAAACCTGAACTTACATTTGCTAGAATTAGCGTTTGGTTCAGTCGGTTAATTGGCAAGAGCATCTTAACGGATTTTGGTTAGTCATTGTTTGGTCTGAAAGTACATTTTATTGTGTGACTGTACAGCACATTGGTCAACATTACGTTGTTTTAATTGTGCTTTATAAATAAAAAAATGAAAAAAAGAGTTACACTTTATTTTAAGGTGTCATTTGTTACAGTGTAATTATATATTTAAGCACTGAGTAATATTAATTAACAACATGCACTTACTATAGGGTTAGGGTGGGATTAGGGTTTGGTTGAGCCTTAGTTGAATGTAATTATGCATAATTTACTGTTATTACTACTATGGTAAGTACATGTGACATATGTAACAAGGACACTGTAAAATAAAGTGTTACCAAATTGTTTTTAGCTCCATAATGAACTACACAGCGCTGGTCTCTCAGTGAATTCATATTCAGTGACAGCGAGGCCAGACGACACCCAATCTACTGATGCATAATGCATTCATGCACACATATCATTATTATGATGCCTGGAAATGCTAAACTGAGAGATGATCCTCAATGAAAACATGTCTAACTAACTGTTAAGATTTAATATGAAAACTAAATATTGTCATGCATGCCATATAGTCGAGAATGAATACAAACATGGATCAAAGTCATGCTGGTTTGGAACAATCTTAAATTGGTCATATTTGTTGTTGTTTACATATAAATGTATGTAAAAACAAATACAAAATCCTAACCGAGGCGCCAGACTGAAATGTGAGTCTATTCTCAGGTTTTAAAAAGAAATCAATACTTTTATTAATCAAGGATGAATTAAATTGATCAAAAGTTACTGTAAAGACATTCATAATGTTACAAAAGATTGTATTTCAAATAAATGCTGTTCTTTTGAACTTTCTATTCATCACAGAATCCTAAAAAATTGCACATGACTGTTTTCAACATTGATAATAATGATGAATGTTTTTTTGAGCATCAAATCATCATGAAAATGCTGAAAATTCTGCTTTGATCACAGGAATAAATTACATTTAAAGTATATTAAGATAAAAAAAACTGTTCATTTAAATTGTCATAATATTTAACAATACTTTTATTTTTGTATTTTTAATCAAATAAATGCAGTCTTGGTGAGCAGAAGACACTTCTTTTAAAAAATATAAAAAATCTTACAGATCCGTTTGACTGATCTTTGACTGTTAGTGTATACAGGTGAAACTCGAAATATTTGAATATCGTGCAAAAGTTCATTTATTTCAGTAATTCAACTTAAAAGGTGAAACTAATATATTATACAGACTCATTACATGCAAAGTGAGATATTTCGGTAACGCTTCCTTTTACAGTACAGTACTTACGTGTACTTACAGTGTACTTACCTAGAAAGTACTGGCTAATATAAGGTAAGTACATGGGTTCAGGGTTAGTACCTAGTTATTACCCAGCAATCATAATTACTATAATAAGTACATAGTAAGTACATGGGCAACAGGACTGTAAAAGGAAGCGTTACCGATATTTCAAGCCTTTATTTGTTATAATTTTGATGATTATGGCTTACAGCTTATGAAAACCTTTTCAAAATATTCAAATTTTTCGAGTTTAACCTGTAAATGTTTGTAAAAACAAATACTAAATCGTAGCCAAGGGCCCGGACTGAACTGTGAGTGTGTTCTCGGCCGGTTTGGCGGAGGCCAAGGACACGCTGGAGAGCGGCAGCGAGTGTCTGTGTGGATTAGTCACTTCTGAAACCAGTCGCACTGCCCTCTTCTTCCATTTCCACAACACTTGGATCTCGCCAGGACCCTAAGCATCTGTTTACCGGTCAGTGTGAAGCCGCCATCTGCTGCGTGGCCAATGCAGTCTGTCACTCGCAAACGTTGCCCGTGTCTCACTCAGAGACGCAAAGCTACGACTGCAACGAAGCAGAAGCTCAAAGCTTCTGTTCATTCACACATTTTATTTTTTCTAGATTCCATTTTAATCGTTACATTAAAGTCCCCCTGTGGTGTAAATCCAGCTTTTAATGTTGTTTATGTGTGTATGTGGTGTGTTTAATACGCTTTAAGACACACCGTGTGTAAGTTCATAAGTCGACAGCATTGCTGAGTATTTCCTGCTTAAAACTGCAGTGAACCAAAGACAGTCTCAAACACACGGTTTGAAATCGCTGGTGTTTCTGACGTCACAAACGACCTTGTAACCAATCAGATCAACGTGTGATCGTCAACCAGTGGATCTCTGAGCTGAGTGAGTGAGTGGAGGCGGGGGTCATTTGCATATTCATAGAACCGCGCATACTAAATGAGGCGAGGGTGTCGAGTTACATTCAAGATATTTTAAGACATGAAGACATTTTTTTCAAGGAAAAAATGCTTAAATAGGTACTTTGGTGATCAAAGATGAGTTTTAAGGGATATAATGATTGACTACAGGGGGACTTTAATCACAGTAATCAAAAAGCATGTCTAATTAACTGAAATCGACAACAATTTGTTAAAAGTGTAATAAATTAGAGGCCTATAAAACTTAGAAATGACATAAAAAAAATGTCATATTCCATGACATTCCACATCATACAGCAGGGCTCTACAGTGCGACCATTTTGCTCGCATATGCCCCTAAAAATCGATACGTGCGAACCGGAAAAATGATTTACGAGCACTATGTGCGAGTAACCTACCATAATCGAAAACGAGACGATAACTAAATAAAAACTAGTTTTGAATGACAAAAACTATGACGAAAATCTATTGACATTTTCGTCAACGAATAAAAAATAGACAAAAATCTTAGATATGTCACGTGTCTGTCCTGTCCTGTGTGACACTTGGGTGTTTGTTATGTTGAGCCATGTGCTCATGTCATTGTCTGATCCCTCCCCCTCGTTACCTGATTATTGTTTCAGTTCAACCACCTGTTTCCCTCTTGATTTGTTCCCTTTATAAGTCTCCCTTTGTTTGCAGTCTTGGTCGGATCTTTGCTTTATGTTACCCCGGTTTTCATGGTCATGTTCATGTTGTTCCTAGTCAAGTTTGTTTTCTAGTTTGGTTCTGTTTTATGCTTTATCTTGTATGTTTTCCCGCTCGTGGGTTTTTGTTTTGTGTTTTGTTAAATAAACCTTCACCTTATGCTGCACTTGAGTCCTCTCCTTCACTTTGGTAAACCGTACCGTGACAAAAGATCCGACCCTAAAAGGACTCAGCAGCATGGAGGACGAGGAGTACTGGGCGAATCTGGTGGATCATCACATGGATGACGAATATTTGGATTGCCCGGACTACTTCGTCGCGACGTTTGGCTCAGCCAAATTTTCACCGGTCCATGGGGACAATTCAAGACCTGCTTCTCGCCGTCGCGGACGGAGAAGGAGGAAATGCCCGTCTGCCCAGTCAGAGACTGTTCACGTCCCGTCTGCCCAGTCAGAGACTGTTCACGTCCCGTCTGCCCAGCGAGTGACTGTTCCCGTCCCGTCTGCCCAGCGAGTGACTGTTCCCGTCCCGTCGGCCCAGCGAGAGACTGTTCACGTCCCGTCTGCCCAGCGAGCGACTGTTCCCGTCCCGTCTGCCCAGCGAGAGACTGTTCACGTCCCGTCTGCCCAGCGAGAGACTGTTCACGTCCCGTCTGCCCAGCGAGAGACTGTTCCTGTCCCGTCTGTCCAGCGAGAGACTGTTCACGTCCCGTCTGCCCAGCGAGAGACTGTTCACGTCCCGTCTGTCCAGCGAGAGACTGTTCACATCCCGTCTGCCCAGTCAGAGACTGTTCCCGTTTCCTCTGCCTTCCTGAGCTGGGACTACCTGGAGCGTCTGGCTCGGATATTAGATATGCCAGTCGCTGTTGTTCCTGAGCCGGAGGCAGAGCCTGTGTCTGCAGTTTCTGACCCGGAGGCAGAGCCAGTGCCCGTTCCTAAGCCGGAGGCTGAGCCAGTGGAACAGTCAGTGGAAGTTCTTGAGTCGGAGCCGGTGCCCGTTCCTGAGCCGGTGCCCGTTCCTGAGCCGGTGCCCGTTCCTGAGCCGGTGCCCGTTCCTGAGCCGGTGCCCGAGCCGGTGCTCGTCCCAGAGCCGGTAGCAGAGCCAGTGCCTGTCTCAGAACTGGAGCACGTGTCGGTCTCGGACCCAGTATTTGTTTCTGTGTTTGTGTCTGTTTTTGTGACTGTCTTTGTTCTAGTGTCTGTTCCCGAGCCGGTGTCTGTTCCCGAGCTGGTGTCTGTTCCCGAGCTGGTGTCTGTTCCCGAGCCGGTGTCTGTTCCCGAGCCGGTGTCTGTTCCCGAGCCGGTGTCTGCTGCTGCTCCCGAGGCGGTGCCTGCTGCTGCTCCTGAGCCGGTGTCTGCTGCTGCTCCTGAGCCGGTGTCTGCTGCTGCTCCCGAGGCGGTGCCTGCTGCTGCTCCCGAGGCGGTGCCTGCTGCTGCTCCCGAGCCGGTGCCTGCTGCTGCTCCCGAGCCGGTGCCTGCTGCTGCTCCCGAGCCGGTGCCTGCTGCTGCTCCCGAGCCGGTGCCTGCTGCTGCTCCCGAGCCGGTGCCTGCTGCTGCTCCCGAGCCGGTGCCTGCTGCTGCTCCCGAGCCGGTGCCTGCTGCTGCTCCCGAGCCGGTGCCTGCTGCTGCTCCCGAGCCGGTGCCTGCTGCTGCTCCCGAGCCGGTGCCTGCTCGTGCTTCACCGCCCTGGCCGCCCGAGGGGTCGTCTCCGCCCTGGCCGCCCGAGGGGTCGTCTCCGCCCTGGCCGCCCGAGGGGTCGTCTCCGCCCTGGCCGCCCGAGGGGTCGTCTCCGCCCTGGCCGCCCGAGGGGTCGTCTCCGCCCTGGCCGCCCGAGGGGTCGTCTCCGCCCTGGCCGCCCGAGGGGTCGTCTCCGCCCTGGCCGCACGAGGGGTCGTCTCCGCCCTGGCCGCCCGAGGGGTCTTCACCGCCCTGGCCGCCCGAGGGGTCGTCTCCGCCCTGGCCGCCCGAGGGGTCGTCTCCGCCCTGGCCGCACGAGGGGTCGTCTCCGCCCTGGCCGCCCGAGGGGTCTTCACCGCCCTGGCCGCCCGAGGGGTCTTCACCGCCCTGGCCGCCCGAGGGGTCTTCACCGCCCTGGCCGCCCGAGGGGTCTTCACCGCCCTGGCCGCCCGAGGGGTCTTCACCGCCCTGGCCGCCCGAGGGGTCTTCACCGCCCTGGCCGCCCGAGGGGTCTTCACCGCCCTGGCCGCCCGAGGGCTCTTCACCGCCCTGGCCGCCCGAGGGCTCTTCACCGCCCTGGCCGCCCGAGGGCTCTTCACCGCCCTGGCCGCCCGAGGGCTCTTCACCGTCCTGGCCGCCCGAGGGCTCTTCACCGCCCTATGTTCCTGTCTCTCCCGTGCCCCCCTGGTGTGTCCCTCCCGTGCCACCGGATGGAGCGTCTGGTAGCCGCTCCGTAGGGAGGGGGTAGTGTCACGTGTCTGTCCTGTCCTGTGTGACACTTGGGTGTTTGTTATGTTGAGCCATGTGCTCATGTCATTGTCTGATCCCTCCCCCTCGTTACCTGATTATTGTTTCAGTTCAACCACCTGTTTCCCTCTTGATTTGTTCCCTTTATAAGTCTCCCTTTGTTTGCAGTCTTGGTCGGATCTTTGCTTTATGTTACCCCGGTTTTCATGGTCATGTTCATGTTGTTCCTAGTCAAGTTTGTTTTCTAGTTTGGTTCTGTTTTATGCTTTATCTTGTATGTTTTTTGTTTTGTGTTTTGTTAAATAAACCTTCACCTTATGCTGCACTTGAGTCCTCTCCTTCACTTTGGTAAACCGTACCGTGACAAGATAGGCCTACTGACGATTTGGGAAGCGATCCAGTCAGAACTGATGTCCTGCGTTTGTAGATGCGCGTATTTGTACTGTAACTGATCTACCCAGCGGCACACGGGTTGACATGCGCTGCATCTCATAAAACGTTAAAAAATGTAAACGTCTGGGAGAATTAGTAGAGCAGACAAAGATCTGAATAAGATCTGTCATCTGAATTGTTTTAGTTTTAGTCGACGAAATACAATAAGATTTTAGTCGGCTAAATCCACTTGAGATACTAATACTAGTAAAAACTAATACACTAATTTAAACTAGTTTCTCCTCCA
>CM060614.1:872174-877174 GCA_030578255.1 Tiaroga cobitis | reverse complement strand
GAGCTCGTTCACACACACTAGAGCTCGTTCTTACACACTAGAGCTCGTTCACACACACTAGAGCTCGTTCACACACACTAGAGCTCGTTCTTACACACTGGAGCTCGTTCACACACACTAGAGCTCGTTCTTACACACTAGAGCTCGTTCTTACACACTAGAGCTCGTTCTTACACACTAGAGCTCGTTCTTACACACTAGAGCTCGTTCACACACACTAGAGCTCGTTCTTACACACTAGAGCTCGTTCTTACACACTAGAGCTCGTTCACACACACTAGAGCTCGTTCTTACACACTAGAGCTCGTTCACACACACTAGAGCTCGTTCACACACACTAGAGCTCGTTCTTACACACTAGAGCTCGTTCACACACACTAGAGCTCGTTCACACACACTAGAGCTCGTTCACACACACTAGAGCTCGTTCTTACACACTGGAGCTCGTTCACACACACTAGAGCTCGTTCTTACACACTAGAGCTCGTTCTTACACACTAGAGCTCGTTCTTACACACTAGAGCTCGTTCTTACACACTAGAGCTCGTTCACACACACTAGAGCTCGTTCACACACACTAGAGCTCGTTCTTACACACTAGAGCTCGTTCTCACACACTAGAGCTCGTTCACACACACTAGAGCTCGTTCTTACACACTAGAGCTCGTTCACACACACTAGAGCTCGTTCACACACACTAGAGCTCGTTCACACACACTAGAGCTCGTTCACACACACTAGAGCTCGTTCACACACACTAGAGCTCGTTCACACACACTAGAGCTCGTTCACACACACTAGAGCTCGTTCTTACACACTAGAGCTCGTTCTTACACACTAGAGCTCGTTCACACACACTAGAGCTCGTTCTTACACACTAGAGCTCGTTCACACACACTAGAGCTCGTTCACACACACTAGAGCTCGTTCACACACACTAGAGCTCGTTCACACACACTAGAGCTCGTTCACACACACTAGAGCTCGTTCACACACACTAGAGCTCGTTCACACACACTAGAGCTCGTTCTTACACACTAGAGCTCGTTCTTACACACTAGAGCTCGTTCTTACACACTAGAGCTCGTTCACACACACTAGAGCTCGTTCTTACACACTAGAGCTCGTTCTTACACACACTAGAGCTCGTTCACACACACTAGAGCTCGTTCACACACACTAGAGCTCGTTCACACACACTAGAGCTCGCTCACACACACTAGAGCTCGTTCACACACACTAGAGCTCGTTCTTACACACTAGAGCTCCTTCTTACACACTAGAGCTCGTTCACACACACTAGAGCTCGTTCACACACACTAGAGCTCGTTCTTACACACTAGAGCTCGTTCACACACACTAGAGCTCGTTCACACACACTAGAGCTCGTTCTTACACACTAGAGCTCGTTCACACACACTAGAGCTCGTTCACACACACTAGAGCTCGTTCACACACACTAGAGCTCGTTCACACACACTAGAGCTCGTTCACACACACTAGAGCTCATTCACACACACTAGAGCTCGTTCACACACACTAGAGCTCGTTCTTACACACTAGAGCTCGTTCTTACACACTAGAGCTCGTTCACACACACTAGAGCTCGTTCACACACAATAGAGCTCGTTCACACACACTAGAGCTCGTTCACACACACTAGAGCTCGTTCACACACACTAGAGCTCGTTCACACACACTAGAGCTCGCTCACACACACTAGAGCTCGTTCTTACACACTAGAGCTCGTTCACACACACTAGAGCTCGTTCACACACACTAGAGCTCGTTCACACACACTAGAGCTCGTTCACACACACTAGAGCTCGTTCTTACACACTAGAGCTCGTTCACACACACTAGAGCTCGTTCACACACACTAGAGCTCGTTCACACACACTAGAGCTCGTTCTTACACACTAGAGCTCGTTCTTACACACACTAGAGCTCGTTCACACACACTAGAGCTCGTTCACACACACTAGAGCTCGTTCACACACACTAGAGCTCGTTCACACACACTAGAGCTCGTTCTTACACACTAGAGCTCGTTCACACACACTAGAGCTCGTTCACACACACTAGAGCTCGTTCACACACACTAGAGCTCGTTCACACACACTAGAGCTCGTTCACACACACTAGAGCTCGTTCACACACACTAGAGCTCGTTCTTACACACTAGAGCTCGTTCTTACACACTAGAGCTCGTTCACACACACTAGAGCTCGTTCTTACACACACTAGAGCTCGTTCACACACACTAGAGCTCGTTCACACACACTAGAGCTCGTTCTTACACACACACACACCTGTCGCTCACACACACCTCTGCGATGCTGTCGCTCACACACACACCTCTGCGATGCTGTCGCTCACACACACACCTCTGCGATGCTGTCGCTCACACACACACCTCTGCGATGCTGTCGCTCACACACACACCTCTGCGATGCTGTCGCTCACACAAACACCTCTGCGATGCTGTCGCTCACACACACACCTCTGCGATGCTGTCGCTCACACAAACACCTCTGCGATGCTGTCGCTCACACAAACACCTCTGCGATGCTGTCGCTCACACAAACACCTCTGCGATGCTGTCGCTCACACACACTCCTCTGCGATGCTGTCGCTCACACACACTCCTCTGCGATGCTGTCGCTCACACACACACCTCTGCGATGCTGTCGCTCACACACACTCCTCTGCGATGCTGTCGCTCACACACACCTCTGCGATGCTGTCGCTCAAACACCTCTGCGATGCTGTCGCTCACACAAACACCTCTGTGATGCTGTCGCTCAAACACACACCTCTGCGATGCAGTCGCTTACACAAACACCTCTGCGATGCTGTCGCTTACACACACACCTCTGCGATGCTGTCGCTCACACACACACCTCTGCGATGCTGTCGCTCACACACACACCTCTGCGATATTGTCGCTCAAACACACACCTCTGCGATGCTGTCGCTCACACAAACACCTCTGCGATGCTGTCGCTCACACACACTCCTCTGCGATGCTGTCGCTCACACACTCCTCTGCGATGCTGTCGCTCACACACACACCTCTGCGATGCTGTCGCTCAAACACACACCTCTGCGATGCTGTCGCTCACACAAACACCTCTGTGATGCTGTCGCTTACACACACACACCTCTGCGATGCTGTCGCTCACACACACTCCTCTGCGATGCTGTCGCTCACACACTCCTCTGCGATGCTGTCGCTCACACACACACCTCTGCGATGCTGTCGCTCAAACACACACCTCTGCGATGCTGTCGCTCACACAAACACCTCTGCGATGCTGTCGCTCAAACACACACCTCTGCGATGCTGTCGCTCACACACACACCTCTGCGATGCTGTCGCTCAAACACACACCTCTGCGATGCTGTCGCTCACACACACACCTCTGCGATGCTGTCGCTCACACAAACACCTCTGCGATGCTGTCGCTCAAACACACACCTCTGCGATGCTGTCGCTCACACACACACCTCTGCGATGCTGTCGCTCAAACACACACCTCTGCGATGCTGTCGCTCACACACACACCTCTGCGATGCTGTCGCTCAAACACACACCTCTGCGATGCTGTCGCTCACACACACACCTCTGCGATGCTGTCGCTCACACACACACCTCTGCGATGCTGTCGCTCAAACACACACCTCTGCGATGCTGTCGCTCACACACACACCTCTGCGATGCTGTCGCTCACACACACACCTCTGCGATGCTGTCGCTCACACACACACCTCTGCGATGCTGTCGCTCACACACACTCCTCTGCGATGCTGTCGCTCACACACACTCCTCTGCGATGCTGTCGCTCACACACACACCTCTGCGATGATGTCGCTCACGCACACACCTCTGCGATGCTGTCGCTCACACACACACCTCTGCGATGCTGTCGCTCAAACACACCTCTGCGATGCTGTCGCTCAAACACACCTCTGCGATGCTGTCGCTCAAACACACACCTCTGCGATGCTGTCGCTCAAACACACACCTCTGCGATGCTGTCGCTCACACACACACCTCTGCGATGCTGTCGCTCACACACACACCTCTGCGATGCTGTCGCTCAAACACACACCTCTGCGATGCTGTTTGCGAATGTTCGTTTTCTAACGATGGTTTTGGGAAACACCGACTCCTTGAACTGATGATAACGACAGAACTTGCGACCATAGTTGTCTAACGATGCTTTCGGGAAACACAGTCCTGTTTAGTTTCTGTCTCTATGAAGCCCCTCCTTCTAAAAAGCACACTGTGCTCTGATTGGTCGGCTAGAGCAGTGTGTTGTGATTGGTCGAACCCCTGGGCATTGTTAGGGTGTTCCTATGTAAGAAAATGATGACCACGATTTGGTCTTGTCTTGGTCACGTTACATGTCATTGTGATGTATCTGTGTCTTGTCATGTGATTCCCTGTTAGTCATGTGATCCTGCCATGTGTCTTGTCATTGGTTAATCATCTGTCCCTTGTCTTGTCATTAGTCTGTGTATTTAAGCCCTCGTGTTTGCCACGTCTCTTTGTCAAGTATTGTTCCACTGTTTGGTAAGTATTGTTCCACTGTTTGGTAAGCTTTATGTCCAGTCCATGTTTATGTTTTGCTTTAAGTTCACGCCACGCTTTTGTTTTATGTTTGCTTTTATTTGTAATAAACTGCACTTGGGTTCTCTTGCCTCCAGTGGATCCCTTACAACTGCATGATGTCTCGACTAACCAATCACAAGCATGTAGGGACTTATCGGTACCAACATATCGGTATCGGCCGATACATGTTCATTTATAATGTTATCGTTATCGGCCCGATAACAAAATTTGGTCGATATATTAAAGCCGATAAAAAAAGGATTATTTCCTTCAGCTGAGAAACTTCAGATGTTCAACATGATGTTTTTAAATTGCTTGAAATATGATTGGAATCACTTCAAAAAAGAAAAAAAGTGCAACATATCGGTCAAGTCATATCGGC
>CM060614.1:827174-867174 GCA_030578255.1 Tiaroga cobitis | reverse complement strand
TGTTTCACGAATACACCGTGTTCCACGGTTTGGAATGACACACTAAAATTACTCCAAAAAAATAAAAAATAAAAAAATAGAAAAATAGAAATATAAAAATAACAAAATTACTAAGACTAAAATAAAAAATTTAAAGCAAAATAGAAATATAAAAATAACAAAATTACTCAAACTGATATAAAAATAAATGAAAGCTGAATAGAAATACAAGAATGTTACTAAAAATGAAATAAAAATAAATTAACACAAAATGGAAATATAAAATAACAAAATTACTAAAACTGAAATAAAAATAAATGAACACAAAATGGAAATATAAAAAAACAAAATTAATAAAACTGAAATAAAAATAAATAAAAGCAGAATAGAAATACAAAAATAATTTACTAAAACTGAAATAAATATAAATTAACGCAAAATAGAAATATAATAAAAAAAATACTCAAACTGTAATAAAAATAAATGAAAGCAAAATAGAAGTATAAAATACCCAAATTACTCAAACTGAAATAAAAATAAATGAAAGCAAAATTTAAATAAAAATAAATTAACACAAAATAGAAATATAAAATGCCAAAATGCCTAAAACTGAAATAAAAATAAAAAAGCAGAATAGAAATACAAAAATAAGTTACTAAAACTGAAATAAAAATAAATTCACGCAAAATAGAAATATAAAAATAACAAAATTACTCAAACTGAAATAAAAATAAATGAAAGCAAAATAGAAATATAAAAATACAAAAATTACTCAAACTGAAATAAAAATAAATGAAAGCAAAATAGAAATATGAAAATACCAAAATTATTCAAACTGAAATAAAAATAAATGAAAGCAAAATAGAAATATAAAAATACCAAAATTACTCAAACTGAAATAAAAATAAATGACAGTAAAATAGAAATATAAAATAACAAAATGACTAAAACTGAAACGAAAATTTAAAATATAAAAATGAAAGCTAAATCAAAATATAAATATATACTTTCAAGGCTTGTTTTAGTTATAAATTCATCTACAATGATGGACAGAACAAATGTTGATTTGTTCTAATGTTCATCCTGAGTGGTTTGCAGAAGCAGAGAGTGCAGTGAGTTGGCAGCGACCTGCACAATAGAAATGGATTTGGTTTGGGTAATTTGCCAGTCAGACAGACAGCAAATGGAATCCGCTCGCACATTAAAGCTCAGTGTCAGTAATGGAGAAGAGTAAGCAAGGTTTGGTGCTGCACAGGTCAACGGCAGCATTAATAATGCCACGCACAAACACAGAGGGAAACGAGACTGAGCTTCATCTGTGCGCAAACACAGAGTCTGTTCCGGACCCGAGTGAGCTGACTATCCAGACAGCATCTTGAGTCGAACTTCTAACGCAAAGGCTGTGCTAGAGGACAGTTTATTGCCAAATTCCAAAGCCACGTCATATGTATAAAGTACACACTGAATTCAAAAGTTTGGGGTCGGTTTTCCATTAAATAAAAAGTTTGATGGTTTAATGCAAAATAGAAATATAAAAATAACAAAATGACTAAAACTGAAATAAAAATAAAAAAGCAGAATAGAAATACAAAAATAACAGTTACTAAAACTGAAATTAAAATAAATGAACGCAAAATAGAAATATAAAAAAAACAAAATTACTCAAACTGAAATTAAATAAATTAAAGCAAAATAGAAATATGAAATATCAAAATGACTAAAACTGAAATAAATGAAAGCAAAATAGAAATATAAAAATAACAAAATTACTCAAACTGAAATTAAAATAAATGAAAGCAAATTAGAAATATAAAAATACAAAATTTACTCAAACTGAAATGTTTAATGTCTAATGTCATAAATATATACGGATTGCAATTTAACAAGTAATGTAAAATAAAATAATATTATTATTTACTTAAATACAATTTTTTTGTATTTTACAGTGAAATATTACAGTAGGAATATTTCTTATTTTCTTTTTATTTAGCAATTGTATTATAATATTATAAGTAATATTATTATAATTTGTATTATTATTGACTTAATTAATAATCACAAATGTATGGCCAAATTGTGCGGAGCTACAAACAAGTACAGCAAACTTGGAATTTTTTTCCAATTTTTATCTGAAAAAAACCCAATATTATTTTTCCCCCAAAATTGCGCGCCCTTGTTAGTGCTAAAGAAGAAAATAAATGGTATTTTCACCTCTGAAACTGACTGTTTTTTCTATATTGGAAACAACTTCACATGAGACGTTGCTGCCTATGTAGACCGTTCAAAATCACTCACTCACGAGAGTTCAGGGAGGTTAGGGCACTTACAGCTGAAACTCGAAAGCTTAGAATATGGTGCAAAAGTTCATTTATTTCAGTAATTCAACTTAAAAGGTGAAACTAATATATTATATAGACTCATTACATGCAAAGTGAGATATTTCAGGCCTTTATTTGTTATAATTGTGATGATTATGGATTACAGCTTATGAAAACCTTTTCACAATATTCTAATTTTGACTTTGGGGTTTTCATAAGCTGTAATCCATAATCATCAACATTATAACAAATAAAGGCCTGAAATATCTCACTTTGCATGTAATGAGTCTATATAATATATTAGTTTCACCCTTTAAGTTGAATTACTGAAATAAATGAACTTTTGCACGATGTTCTCATTTTTCGAGTTTCACCTGTAGTCAGCCTATATAGTCAGTACACAGCAGGGCTTTAGATTTACTAGAGTAAATTTGGGAACAGAGACACTAAAGACAGAATAAGCACAGAGAGGGAAAAGGGCAGAGCGTCAGGAAGAAGACGAGAGTCTGATGGATGAGCTAAAAGAGAGAAACATTAAGGAAGAAAGCAACTCCCTCTCCTCCGCTAAAGCTCGACACGCTCGTAATAATCAGATGTCAGCGGTGGGGAATAAACCGTCTGAGATTCAATCTGAGGCTTTTCCCGGGACTCTAATGTGATTTGGAGGCTAATGGAGTGGCGTTCGGACTGCCCCGTCTCTGAGAGCGCCGGATTAGAAGTGAACGGGGCGTTAATGGAGTCTCGCGGTGTTGGGGAACTGAAGCGGCTTGAAGACAGCAAGCTCTAATTACCAGGTGACAGGGGAAAGCAAACGAACGAACGGAGAGACACTTCACAGTCCTGCGAGGAAGAGAAGGAATAATCGAGGCTAATTACGGTAACTGGCATTACCGTTCTGCTTCAGTTCTCCTTACCGTGACGTTTGTCACATCACACGAGGAAGAGGAGAACAGAGGAGAATACAATATTAAAATGGGAGTCTGGCCCTGAATAATAGAGTAAAAAGAGAATATTATATAAAAGATAGGCTGTTAGATGTAAAGTCCCCCTGTAGTCAATCATTGTATCACTTAAAAATTACATATTTAAGCATTTTTTCCTTGAGATAAATTCTTCATACTTAAAATATCTTGAATGTAACTCGACACCCTTGCCTCATTGAGTATGCGCGGTTCTATGAATATGCGAATGAGCCCCGCCTCCACTCACTCACTCAGCTCAGAGATCCACTGGTTGACGATCACACGTTGATCTGATTGGTTACAAGGTCGTTTGTGACGTCAGAAACACCAGCGATTTCAAACCGTGTGTTTGAGACTGTCTTTGGTTCACTGCAGTTTTAAGCAGGAAATACTCAGCAATGCTGTCGACTTATGAACTTACACACGGTGTGTCTTAAAGCGTATTAATGTTCTCCTAAAATTAGGAATGCACTGATAATAATACACAACATCCAGATAAAAGGTTGTGTCTGATGACCAGTAAACGGTCAGTGGTCTGAATGCCTTCGCTGCGTGTTTGTGTTGAATCTCATGTTTTGCTGCAGTTGTCGTCTCGTGAAACATCGGCCTCTTTAGAGACGACACGCCGGCGTACACGAGCTCTGTGGTCTCTGGTAACACTGAACACTTCTCCGGTCATCCATCACTGTGAGGCTGATGAAAGGACTCTGTCTACTGGTGTGACACACACAGATGACAAAACCACAGGGTTTCCACTCGCCTGTCAATCAAACGCGCTCAGGTCGGCCTGCTGTCCGCCTGTGAAGAGTGGACGCGTGATGAACGCCTGCAATTATATCCTCTACGCTTCTGGACAAATTCTAAGGTGGCATTTTATGTGGCTCTTGGATTTCATCACAAATATCTTAATTTGGGTTGCGAAGATGATCAGATTAAACAGAAGGTGAATAATTAATGACAGAACTTTCATTTTTGGAAGAACTAAACCTTTAATATTTAAGACAAAAGGTAAACAAATATATTTATGTATTTAAAAAAAATACACAGGTGAAACAAATATATTATATAGACTCATTACATGCAAAGTGAGATATTTCCAGCCTTTATTTGTTATAATTGTGATGATTATGGATTACAGCTTATGAAAACCCCAAAGTCAAAATTAGAATATTGTGAAAAGGTTTTCATAAGCTGTAATCCATAATCATCACAATTATAACAAATAAAGGCTTGAAATATCTCACTTTTCATGTAATGAGTCTATATAATATATTAGTGTCACCTTTTAAGTTGAATTACTGAAATAAATGAACTTTTGTACGATATTCAAATTTTTCGAGTTAAAATTCACCAGAGATGTAATAGTCTTTTCACTTTGGCTTGTACCTCATTGTCACCTCAGTTGTGCATCAATTATTCCTCATAATTAAACTCATCACTACAGTTTCGGCGAGCACCATCTGCAGATATTAGCCTTTCCTACAAAAAGCTGTACGTCTTAAAACGCCAAATAGACTTTGAAAGATCACGGCGACGCACTTGATTTATCGTCTTGTGGAGAGTGCGAGTGAACGGCGAACGGTGAAGTACCTCGGTGGCTTTTGCTGATCTCTCTAAACTAATTGTAACCCGTAGCCACCTGGGCAAATGAGATTAGAGCGAGGAATTAAAAATGAATGGGGATCTCCAGCCAGGTGAGACCGCGAGACAGCGAGCAGTGGGTAAAAGCAATTATGAGAAACCGTAACCCTGCGCCAGTGAGGCCTGAGGGACGCTTGACGTCTGGTTTCAAACCCGAGCTGGAGTTACACGACCACTCAGCGTTACCGTGGCTTGACTCGGGGAGGCCCACACACACACACACACTCTTGGCACTTCTTCTAAAGGTTCAGCCAAAGCAAAGATAAAGTTCCTGATGTGTTTAGGCCTTGAACGGGGCGGCTTAAAGTCCTGGATGTTATTGGGTTGCTGTTTTTCCCGATGGATGATTCCTGACCGGAGCGGGATGTGATGGAGCCATTAAGATGATGAATCCGCGTCATCGGATACCGGTCGGTATATATAGACACCAAATCCAGACGGGCATGGGTTACACCAACAGAATAATGCATGGTGCCAAAGCAACGTGAGCCACGCGGAAACAGACTGACAAACTACTGGAAAATGAGATTCGTTGCTTTTTCATCTCAAATCTGAGAGTCAAGAAAATCATCGCTTGAAGAAGGAAAAGTTATTTTCAATGTGTGGCATTTTCTAACGCTTGTCCCTCAGAATAATCAAACCGAAAACACATTTGAAAGTAAATACACTCATAGTTTAGGTTTTTATATGAATAAATGTTTCAGATGGGCTGCGATTCGATGCCAAAGCCATTATCGATTATCTGAATCTTTTTTTGTGCGTGTGTGTGACTAAATACTTTGCTTTAAAAGTACCAAGTAATGACCCATAAAGAATTAACGTACAATATATTTTATTAACATTGCAAAGAACCAACAGGAAAATAAATGTGTGCCTGAACTAGCAGCATACTAGTAGGAAATTGATAATATAACAACGACCGGTACACCCGAGTGTTTGCGTTCCGTCAATATTACGTTATTATAAATGTATATTAAAAAAAAAATGTTTTTTTTTTTTTTGAAAATCGTTTGTGAAAATTCACAAAAACATTTGTGAATCGATTCAGAATCGCCCACGTCCGCATCGCGATGAATCTAAGAATCGATTTTTCCCCCCACCCCTAAGTATAATATTGGTAATTATATACTGATTTGTATACAAACACTTAAATTGACGCTGTTATACTGACGTCTTTCCACGGTTGAAACACTGATTGAGCGATTCCGCGTGACATGATACGAGTTGTACTCTATCTTTTAACACACTTTCAGATGCTCATTCATGTTTATTTGGCGCTGTAACTGGTATTATTAAGGCGGAAGAGAAGATCTGCTTCTCTTGAGCTGCACCAGAGAGATCTCACGCCACAGCGCCAAAACGGTATGTTTTTGAATTTCGTAAGAAAATGGATGTACTTAGAAATCTGACACTTTGTTTCATATCAATAGTAACAAAGCACAAAGATTATTGCGATTTATTGGATGGGATGCGCACTACAATGTTCCATTCATTCGTCAACTGAAAACAGGATAGCCTAATCGATTCTTGGGATTTAAGAATCGATATCGGTTCGTAAAAATGAGAATCGATTAAAATCGAGAAATCTATATTTTTTACCCAGCCCTATAACATAAGATGTTTTGTCTTGTCCTTAAAGCAGGGGTCTCAAACTCAACTTAACTGGGCCCGCTGGAGGTAGAGTATTCCAAAGAAGGAGCACAACTGATCCAATCTTCTCAATCTTTATTATTAACGTTTCTTCTGAACTGTTCCTCTGAATTTGAGCATTCCTTTCTGTACATGATTGGTTCTTCATGAGCCGTCCTTCTGACAGTTGAAGTTCATTTTACAAACTTTCTTTGTCTTTTCCTTATAACACATCTTTGTGATTCTTATATTTGCTCATGTCCTTTTTATTTTCAATATGATATTGAATGTTTTTTTGGAAGGCACATTTCCTTTTATTATACTTAGAAAAACAATTATTGCTTTTGAAATACAAATATTTGCAGTCATGTCTGCCCGTCTTACACATGTATAGTGTCTCAGGCAAATTACTGACTTTGCACAAATCAAAGCAAACCTTCTTCTCAACCTGTTGGACACATATTACAAGCTCAAAATGATTATTCTCACATTGTTTTAGAGCAGGGGTCTCCAACACGTCGCTCGCGAGCTCCCAGTAGCTCTGGCCTGATTGGTGGTCGCTCGCCAAGGGCCTGTTCACATATTGCCCTCACATATTTTGCACGCTCAAGTTCGTTATTTCAAATGTAGGCGCACGGCAAGTGCTCATAATTAAAGCGACGCGCTCATTTTTTCCAGGCGTAGTATGTTTGTACTTCGCAGTTGTCTATGACAACTATTGACAACAAACCCACCGTAAGCTGTCACGAGACTATCTATGGTAGCCCATAAGGGATACAATTTTTTTTTAAAACGCCACAAAATATCACCCCGCGGGCTTGAAACCACTGCATTAAAGGACATTGTGTAGGAATTTCTCCCATCTAGCGGTGAAAATGTATTTTGCATTCAAACGAATTGTGCTCTCCAGCGCCTCGCTTTTTCAAATGCGCGTTGCATCTACGGTAGCCATTATGTACCAAAAAGCTATGACAAGATGTCTTCTAATAGCACTTCGTCGAGTTTTCCTTCGGGTGAACAGGTTTGTTACACTCTAAAAAATGCTGGGTTGTTTCAACCCAAATTTGGGTCAAATATGAACAAACCCAAATGTTGGGTTAAAAATGTCATTTAAAATTTTAACCCAACTTCAACTTTCACTTTCAACTGTACATTTTTTAATTACATTTTTAACCCAACATTTGGGTTTGTCCATATTTGACCCAAATTTGGGTTGAAACAACCCAGCATTTTTTAGAGTGTATTTCAAACAAACAGCAACTTGACCCAACGAACAAACGAATGTTACAGTATGAATTACTGACTGAGAAAAATATGAACTATTGTAATAAGTAGTTATGCCTTCTTTATTCGTTATGTTTTCTGAAGTACGTGCATTGTTAGATATCATCATCAACTTTTAACTATAAATGTTCATCTGTCTATAAAATAAAGTACACAACCAAACAATGAAAAAAAGCTTGTAATTAAGACTGTAACATTGACTTACCTGTCGAGAAGAAAGCAGGACTTCTTCTGCAATCTTTCTCCTGCATTAGCTCTATGGAAAAAGCTATCCCGATATTAACTCGTGTTTTTTGTAATCTCCGGTCACGTTTCCTTTTACGATCTATTTTGGACTTTTCTGGCGACGAGGATTTGCAATGCAGCCTTTTAAACTTGCCGGGGCAGTGACAAGCGCCTCTCACCTCCGCTTCTGCTGCGTTCAGTCACGTCACGCTGGCTCTGAACGAAAACGTGCGGTGGACACGCGTTGGGCTAGTACTTTTGTCCCTCTCTGCTATTATAGTTTTTCAAGATGGTGGAACTACATGGAAGCCTCCGTGGACCTACCCGTCCCATGTATATAAAGATAATAAATTCGTCGTTTACGAGAATAAGTCAGATAATTGTCAGAGGTATTTGTACACCATTGAGGACATATTTATGAATAAAAATATTGATTTGAAATAATAAAATACTTAAAAAAGTACACATTGTCCCTTTAACACATAAATGACTTTTTGCATCATAAAACTGTCAGCAAGCAGAATATGATTGTCTCCAGTGCAATCCCATCACACATATGAAGGGGAAAAAAGTGTTTCTGAAAACACTGTTGAAGAGAGAAAACACACGTGGCGTGGCATCGTTGCACTGCAGACGCGGGCACCATATGTGCAGCGCTGGGGTCATGACCTCACCCTACACCTGGGCTCCAGATTAAAGCAGTCAGCGGCACAAAGTGCCCAGCGGTGCGTCCGACACAACACACTTAACCTGCGACGACAGATGCGGCGCATGCACTCATGCATGGATGACATGCAAAAGATAATATACACAAGTTTATTGCAAATTCACGCTTTCCTGCAGGTTAAACGTAATCACGATGGACAATGATTAACACAACAAGACTTTTCATCTCTAGTGTGTTGTGAGCAAGCAATAGCCGTCGTTTCTCCGTCTAGGTTAACTATAGACCCGATATAGTCCAGCTACGAGTAACACACTTCTAGCCAAAATAACCTTGAATTTGGTTACATGTCGTTTTTGTCAAAATAACTTGTGAGATGTGTGATATCCCATCATGTAAGCAAAGAAAACAGTGATTACAAGGTGTTTGGTTTCATTTCTTCACTCATTTCATTTCTTTGTTATCTAAATGATGACTAGTCTATTCTTGGGCTTTGGTTTAGACATCTATTACATTTAGATTAAAAGTTAGTTGATCAATTTCATTTGATTCACATGAATAAAAATTGTATTGAAAAATGAAAGTATTGCACGTTTACTACTAGTGTGTCCTTTCTGATTAACTAGTCGATTGCAAAAATGATTAGTGATGCACGATATATCGGGCAACATATCGGTATCGGCCGATATATGTTCATTTATAATGTTATCGTCATCGGCCCGATAAGAAAATTAGGCTGATTTATTAAAGCTGATGTGTTATTTCCTTCAGCTGAGACACTTCAGATGTTCAACATGATGGTTTTGAATTCCTTGAAATATGATTGGAAACACTTTAAAAAAGGAAAATATAGTGAAGTGCAACATAAGTCATATCGGCTGCATAAAATTATAATCAGAACATCATAATTGTGTGGCTTTTAATGGTGAGACTTTCAAAGCTCTTAAAAATTAAATAAAAATTTTGATTTAGATTTATCGGCCGATATATCGGTTATCAGCTTTCAAGTATAAAGAATTAATATCGGCAAAAAAATATATATATATTGGTGCATCCCTAAAAATAATGTGTTTTCAAAGACCAACCCCCCCCCCTTGTGATTGGTCAGGCAAATATATAGCCCCGCCTCTAACTAACGCCAATCAGTCCGGTAGCAGATGAAAAGAGTGTTTATGAAAACACTTTCCAAACAAATTCCATGTGTTGGTGCAAAAATTACATACTTTACTTAAACTGACATAAGGTATCAGCTAGATCAAGTCTTTATGACCCAATTGGCCTTGAAATATAAAACATGTATGGGCTTCTCTGGACTTTGACCTTTCCTGTGTGGAATTTGATAGTTCTTGATGAAAGCAGCCGATGAGTTGGTTAAGGTTTTACATCTTGTATTGATCGAGAACAAGCGCATGTCACCGGGGATTAGCGTGCTATCGAGTGAGTCCTGCCTCGTGATGTGCGGTGAAACCCTAGAATGAACAGCGGAGGCCGAGCCACTACGATGAAACATTCAGCGCATTGTAATGAGCAGCGTATACTAGAGAAGTGAAAGGCCGGGTGAATAATTGACGAGTGTCGGTGGATGCCCGCTCGACACCTGTTTGATCAGCGGGTCTCTGTGGTCTCGAGGGTCTACGCATGACTGTGGGGTCACACACATCAATAATTCAACACGAATAATTCCATCCAGTAGTTCAATCGCATTTCCTAAAAGCCCAAAATCTTCTTTGAGGTTTCAACGGTAAACACAGACTGAAGTGCATTCGTTATACGTGAACAGAAATGCAAGATGCATTATGAAAATGGACACAGATTAAAAGCTTTAGTGGAATAAGCACTTTTTGTGGCAGACGCTGGTTATATGTATGCTTTCATTACTTGGGAAATGAGCTTTCTGAAAATAAGCAATGAGCATTTTGATACACATTTGCTTTTGCACTCCACATAAGAAAATCATAAGAAGTCTAAGAGGTTTGGAATAACATGAGGGAGAGTGAAAGATGACAGGATTGTTCAGACTTTTTCTTTAATTTAAAAACAGCTCCTAGTGTTTTGTCATGTGCATCAATGAACAAGGGACAGTTTTGTCTCAGATTAATGCATAATAAAGTTAAATAATTCAGTTTATAATAATAATAATAAAACGGTTTATGTTATGTTGATGTAAACAATAATAATAATTGTGGAAAACAATTATTGCACCAAATAATATACTTAAATTAGCTTAACTATGAGCTGTTTTAGGTTGCTAAGCGAATAATATAGAATGTGCAGTTACAAATCGTTCGTTTGTCAGCATTTTACAGCAGCTTTGAATGAAACTCATAAAAATAATAATTAGGAGTGTGCACTATTCATTTTAAAATGCTGTTGTGTTATGTTATGTTATGTTATGTTGTGTTATGTTGTGTTATGTTGTTATGTTGTGTTAAGTTATGTTGTGTTGTGTTAAGTTATGTTATTTTATGTTATGTTGTTATATTGTGTTGTTAAGTTATGTTGTTATGTTATGTTGTTTTAAGTTATGTTGTGTTGTGTTATGTTATGTTATGTTATGTTGTGTTGTGTTGTGTTATTTTATGTTATGTTGTTATGTTATTTTATGTTATGTTGTTATGTTATGTTATGTTATGTTGTGTTATTTTATGTTATGTTATGTTGTGATGTTATGTTAAGTTATGTTGTTATGTTATGTTATGTTATGTTATGTTGTGTTAAGTTATGTTATGTTCTTATGTTATGTTGTGTTGTGTTATGTTATTTTATGTTATGTTGTTATGTTATTTTATGTAAAGTTATGTTGTTATGTTGTGTTGAGTTATGTTGTTATGTTATGTTGTGTTAAGTTATGTTGTTATGTTGTGTTGTGTTGTTATTTTATGTTATGTTGTTGTTATGTTGTTATGTTAAGTTATGTTATGTTATGTTGTGTTAAGTTATGTTGTTGTGTTGTGTTGAGTTATGTTGTTATGTTGTGTTAAGTTATGTTATGTTGTTATGTTATGTTATGTTCTTATGTTGTGTTGTGTTGTGTTATTTTATGTTATGTTGTTGTTATGTTGTTATGTTAAGTTATGTTATGTTAAGTTCCCTTTCAAGGGAACTTCGAGCTGCGTTTGAGACGCGGTGGGAACGCTCTGCGTGATTGCGTCATGAAGCACGTGTAAAATCAGTCCAATGGAAGCCCGATACGTCATGGGTGACGTCATAGACCAGGAAACTATAAAGCACCCTTGAAAACAGACCGCGACAGCTTCTGTAGTCTTCAGCAAGCGCTCTCTGTGATTCTGTCCTTGTCTATTTATTGTTGTTTGTCAAGCCCAATATATATATCACTATCTATCATTATGGCGAGCAAAGCAATATTATAGACGTTGTGTTGTTCCCTGCCCTCGTTACATCACGGGTGGGGACACACATCAGCTTTTTGTTGCTGTTTGGGAGTGGAGTATGCAACAGTCATTTCTCGAGGGATCTGACTGTGCATTGCGAGAAGCTGTCCGTGAGGACGCTCCGCTCCCGCCGGGCGTTCTTCGAGGAGGACGGTTCGGTTCGCGTTCCCCGAGCGGGTCTCTCTGTTGCCGAGGCTCGGAGACGGCTCGTATTTCGGGGTTCGTAAACGGATCTGACAGCGGGGGTTGGGACGGGCTCCGCCCTTTCTCAGCTTTCACATGCCAGATCTAGTGTGCTGCGATTTCCAGTTCCGAGGAATTGGTATCGTTAGTGTTTTGTTTTAAAAGAAGGAGAACAAAACAAATACAAATCTTTATAAAAAGGCAGATGTTTGAGTTTTCAATGAATACATTTTCCAGCTCATAACTCTGTTGAATAAAGAGGAGCTTTTTTAAAGAAAAAAGGAGGTTTTATCTAGTGCTGTTGCCAGTTAAATATTTACTGGCCAGCTGAACATTATGAGATTGAAAATAAAGAAGAGTTTGTTAAAGATGAACTGTATCTTAAACAGAGAAAACTCTGTATCTCAGCCTCCTCGTCGGGGACTGTGGTTTTTCCCTATCTCCACACTGAGGTGTCGAGATCGTGGAATAAACCGGTTTGTATTTTATGTGTTTAATCCCCAGATGTCTGACTATAGTAATGTTTGGGTATTAAGTATCATAGTATGACATTGCCTCGGGTTAAAGAGACGCTTACGAGCTTTCTCTCTCCCGAGTCGGCGTCATCGTTATTAACCCCGACGTTACCCACCAGCCATCTTAAATAATGAATACATTTTTTATTAGGCAGCGCTGGTGGGTAAAGTATGTAAGGACATGGATGAATGTGAGGGGCGACTCTCTGAGGAGGGTCGCAGCGCTGCCAGTTCGGTTGTTTCCTGCTGGTGGCCACAGAGTGATATATGTATGTATATATATATATATAAGTTTTTCTGATATAAAGATAAAGGAAAATAAAGATATAATTATGTCTGTTCTTCTGGACGCTCCGCTTTCAAGAAAACTGAGATATAAACCTTTCATCATTCTTCCTCACCAATCTAATGTTCCTGAGATATTAAGCTCCTCTCAGCACAAAGTGCAAAACAGAGCGTCGCCATTCGGGCTCCTCCGCAATTGAGGGGTACCTGGGTGGCGGTCGCAGTCTAGCCAGTTAGAGACATGCAAGATCTGAGGACTGTTTTATCTCTAAAATAGCTTTGACAAAGAAGAAGCCCTGACGCCGAGGCGATCAGGCTTCTAAGGGTGGTCCCCTCTGGGGTAGGGACGGTTTTGAGAAATCGTTTCTCCTCAGCGCCCTTTGGGGTGCGACTCTCTGAGGAGGGTCGCAGTACTGCCAGTTCGGTTTCCCTGCCGGTTCGCCGTTTCAGGGCACCAAGGTGTCAGTGTCCCCAAACGAGCCTTCAAATAAGAAAAAAAGAAGAGCAGTCAGTTCGGTTTCCCTGCCGGTTCGCCGTTTCAGGGCGCCGAAGTGCCTGCTTTTTTCAACGATCCTCCGAGGAGGGTCGTAGGAACTAAGCTAGTTAGAGGTAGGCAAGATCTGAAGACTGTCATCATCTCTAATAAAGCTTAGACAAGAAGTCCTGTCGCATGAAAACGAGGCTATCAGGCTTCTGAGGGCTCCTCCGGGGCAGGGACGGTTTAGAGAAATCGTTTCTCCTCGGCGACCTCTGGGGTGCGACTCTCTGAGGAGGGTCGCAGCGCTGCCAGTTCGGTTGTTCCCTGCCGGTTCGCCGTTCAGGGCACCGAGGTGTCAGCGTCCCCATACGATCCTCCGAGGAGGATCGTAGAGCGGTCAGTTCGGTTGTTCCCTGCCGGTTCGCCGCTTCAGGGCACCGTAGTGACTGTTCAACCAAGGGACGGTTTTGAGAAATCGTTTTTCCTCTGGGGTGCAACTCTCTGAGGAGGGTTGCAGCGCTGGCAGTTCGGTTGTTCCCTGCCGGTTCGCCGTTCAGGGCACCGAGGTGTCAGCATCCCCATACGGGTCGTAGAATGGTCAGTTCGGTTGTTCCCTGCCGGTTCGCCGCTTCAGGGCGCCGTAGTGACTGTTCAAATAAATCCAGAGGCCAGTCTTGAGAGACTGGTTCCCCTAGTAAATTTCTGGCAGCGTGGAAACTACTGCCACATATTTCTCAGTGGGTCCTGCACACTATAGAAAAGGGTTTCAGAATTCAGTTCGGTTCTCGTTCGCCCAGATTTCTAGGGGTCCTCCTTTCATTGGTGGACCCCGAGCAGGCTTTGGTTATGGAGCAGGAAGTACTATCACTTCTGCAAAAGGAGCTGTAGAAGGGGTTCCTCCTCCCAGCAGACAGCCATTACTTCATTGTTTCCGAAAGAGGATGAGGTGGTTCCCGAGGTTTGCTTTCGGGGGCGAAGCATACCATTATTGGGTTCTTCCATTCGGCCTAGGTTTATTACCCCACACCTTTACAGTATGCGTGGATGCAGCTCTGGCTCTTCTGAGACTCCAGGGCATTCGCGTATTATACTACATCAATGATTGGTTGTTCCTAGCTCAATCTGAGTTTATGGCAGTTCGGCATCGAGATGTCGTTCTGTCTCATTAAGGATGTTGGGGTTGCCTCTCAACGCCAAGAAGAGTGTGCTCTGAGGACCACTTTTCTAGGTGTAGCAATTCTACAGCAAACGTAATGGGGTATATCTAGGCCAGTCACTCACTGTGAAACAGTTTCAGACGGGTGGGCCTCATGGCAGTTGCGTCCAACGTTTTACTTTTGGCCTTCTGTTCATGAGACCCCTGCAGTGGTGGCTCAGGACCAAGGGGTTTTCTCCGAGGGGAAATACATTTTCGCATGATCAAGGTCACGCGGCTATGCCTTCGTGCTTCGGTCATGTGGAAGAACCTTGGTTCCTCGCCCAGGCCCAGTGTTGGGGGCTTCTTGTCGACGCATATTGCTATCGACGGATGCTTCCCTCACAAGTGGGGGCGATCATGAGTGGTTGCTCGGCGAATGGCGGACAACACACTGATGGTCTCGTATATCAGAGCAGATATCCTGTTGAGGCAGGGGCTGAGGCCCAGGGGATTGGAGACTTCACCCCGAGGTGGTGGAGCTTCTTAGGGAGAACTTTGGTCTAACTAAAGTCAAGTCGACCTTTCACATCGTTTGTACAACGCATTGCTCTATATGGTTCCCCCTCACGCAGCCAGCTCTTCGCGGACTGGATGCGATGATGCAGGTGTGGCCGAGGCTGCACCTGTACGCATTTCCCCCGATATCTATGCTCCCGGAGGTTCTGGAAAGGGTTCGCCGGGAAGGGGCCCGTCTGTTACTAGTAGCCCCTTTCTGGCCGACTCGAGTTTGGTTCTCGGACTTGGTGTCTCTTCTGAGCGGCTCTCCTATGGAGATTCCAATCAGGAGGGACCTGCTGTCCCAGGTAGAGGGCACGATATTTCACCCTCGACCGGAGTTGTGGAAACTGTGGGCCTGGCCTCTGAGGGGGCCAGGCTCATAGAATCCGGTCTCTCGACTGAGGTCGTTGAGACCATTCTCCATTCCAGAGCCCCTTCCACGAGAAAACTGTATGCGCTGAAATGGAAATTATTCTCCACCTGGTGTGGTGAGCGTCAGTTAGATCCTGTTAACTGCCCTGTTGGTTCAGTTCTCGATTTTCTGCAAGACCGTTTCTCTGCTGGATTATCTCCTACCCCTCTGGGGGGTACTTCTATTGGGAGAGATCCTCTGATTACTCGTTTTCTCCGTGGTACATTGAGGTTGAGACCTGCACTGCACTCCAGAGCACCGGCTTGGGATTTAGCCATTGTACTTGAGGGTCTGGCTCTGGCTCCGTTCGAGCCCATTGAAGAGGTTTCAGAAAAATTCCTCACTTTGAAAGCTTTATTTCTCCTTGCTATTTCATCTATCAACAGAATTGGAGATTTACACGCCCTGTCGGTTGCTCCGTCATGTTTGGAATTTGCACCTGGTATGGTGAAAGCATTTCTATACCCTAGACCAGGTTATATTCCTAAGGTCCCATTCAATGTTGGGGGCCCAATAGTGCTGCAGGCCTTTTTCCTCCACCTTTTAATACCCCAGATCAGGAACAATTGAACCTGTTATGTCCAGTTCGGGCATTGGATGCCTACGTTCACAGAGCTGCCCTGTGGCGTAAGTCAGAGCAATTATTTGTATGTTTTGGGTCACTCAGAAGAGGGTGCCCTGCATCTAAACAGGTTATGAGCAAGTGGATAGTCGAGGCTATTTCACTAGCTTATGAAGCGGCCGGTCAGCCTTCACCTATGGCTGTACGGGCCCATTCTACTAGGAGTATGGCGGCCTCTACGGCCTTAATTTCGGGTGTTTCCCTTCTTGACATTTGTAATGCGGCAGGTTGGTCCTCTCCACATACATTTGTCAGGTTTTATGACCTTGACCTCTCCACTCCTGGGGCGAGGTTGCTTGCTTCTAGTGTGCGCAAGGACTTCACACAGAACGGGCATTTGTCACTATGGCGTAGTGGGTATGGGGTTCCCACCGCGTCTCAAACGCAGCTCGAAGTTCCCTTGAAAGGGAACGTCTCAGGTTACGTATGTAACCCTGGTTCCCTGAGAGGGAACGAGACGCTGCGTTTGCCTGCCATACTTCCTGCATGCCCTGATCGACTTGCTTCAGACTTTTTCAGAAGCTGTCGCGGTCTGTTTTCAAGGGTGCTTTATAGTTTCCTGGTCTATGACGTCACCCATGACGTATCGGGCTTCCATTGGACTGATTTTACACGTGCTTCATGACGCAATCACGCAGAGCGTTCCCACCGCGTCTCAAACGCAGCGTCTCGTTCCCTCTCAGGGAACCAGGGTTACATACGTAACCTGAGACGTTATGTTGTTGTGTTGTGTTGTGTTAAGTTATGTTGTTACGTTAAGTTATGTTATGTTGTGTTATGTTGTTGTGTTGTGTTAAGTTATGTTGTTATGTTAAGTTATGTTGTGTTAAGTTATGTTGTTGTGTTGTGTTGTGTTAAGTTATGTTGTTATGTTAAGTTATGTTATGTTGTGTTATGTTGTTGTGTTGTGTTAAGTTATGTTGTTATGTTAAGTTATGTTGTGTTAAGTTATGTTGTTGTGTTGTGTTGTGTTAAGTTATGTTGTTATGTTATGTTATGTTGTGTTGTGTTATTTTATGTTATGTTGTTGTTATGTTGTTATGTTAAGTTATGTTATGTTGTGTTATGTTATGTTCTTATGTTATGTTATGTTATGTTGTGTTATGTTGTTGTGTTGTGTTGTGTTAAGTTATGTTGTTATGTTATGCTGTGTTGTGTTGTATTTCCTCCACCCATATGGCCATTTATGGTGTAATATGAACTGCTTACGCATGCACAATAAAAAAAAGCAACACTAGTTGAGAGTTTTGATTAGTTGCTGTAAAGTAAATAGGCTTCATTCAAAAACATGAAACAACTTTAAACCCATTCATGTGGACTCGCACTATTCTCACCTGCGTCAGATCCTCGCTCAGATCCGGCCGGGTGGATAGCAGAAACAACACCGCGGCCAAACGCTAGCGCATGAACACTGACGACACTCTCGATGCTAACAGAGCTATTCTCACGCTGCCCTGTTGGCTAAAGTTTCATTTGTGCCGACTAGCATTCGAACTTTAAATGTTGAGAAGATATGAGTAGGGGTGGATATGTAGGCTATGCATATGTACATGGGAATGTTATTGTTTTACTTTTATTTTTTATGTGTATTGTTATGTTGTGTTGGTGTCCTTGTGTGTGGTGTATAGTGACAATAAAGGAACGAAACTAAACTAAGACACTTAGCTTTTGAACACGGACACACATCTCAGAGCGTGTGAATGTGAGTCCAGGCCACAGTCGGAGGATTCGGGGCGTGCGGGACGCGTTCTCATGGAGCCACACAAAGCGTGACTTGCTTGGGAATGGGCGGATTGGGAAGGAACACAAAGGAGCGCTGATCTTTACACTAATACCATCAGGCAGCACTTTCATTTGTGCTAAACTACATCCCCTTAAAGCCCGAAACGCTTTCTCTTTTTCTATTATTTCTTCAATTTCCTCCAATTGCTTTCCAGTTCACTCCACTAGTCCTCTCTGGCTCTTGATCTTCATTAGTGGAGTTTGATAAGGGGGTTTGAACAAACCTCTACAATCTTCACCTGCAACTTTAGCCAGGGCGAAATGCCCTCGCAACCACACAAAACACATGTTTCTTGAGCATCAAATCATCATATTAGAGTGATTTCTGAAGGATCATGTGACACTGAAGACTGGAGTAATGATGCTGAAAATACAGCTTTGATCACAGGAATAAATTACACTTTACTGTATATTCACATAGAAAACAGCTGATTTACATACTACATAATATTTCACAATATTACTGTTTTTATTGTGTTTTATTAAATAAATGCAGCCTTGGTAATTTGTTATCTCATAATTTTTTTATAATTTGGGTAATTTTGTTGTAATGGCTTACACACAGCACAGGACGGGCTTGAATCGTTGAACTAGCTTTACAAAAAAAAAACAAGTAAACAGTCAATAATAAAATAAGAACATATAAACAGATTGCAAACGATAGCACAAATAAATGCAATAGAATAAAGACACAAATGAAATAAACGTGGCTTTAAGTTTTTCAGGAGTGTCTATCAGTGTTCAGGTAAGAAATACTACAGAAAGTAATCAGATGTTAAATAACACGTTATAGTTTTCATTGTAAAAATAAACTACAGATTAATGCTTACAATTGAAGTTACAAAAGTTATTCAGTTATGCGCTAATGACTTTCTCTCTTGTTCTTTGATTAAAATGACAAACTTAAATTTTTATTGGCTACTGTCACTTTAAGAGCGTATGCACTGATCCAATATACTGTTACACGCCATGTGTTTTCTCTCGACTATTCAGTTCCAAAACTGACTGTATTTATTTAAATTCTTGGCAAGATGGACATTTTGACATCATTTTGTATGTATTAAGTGCAATAAGCCATGAGAAAGAAATCGATTGAGTTCTCGCGAGCCGTTTGAGAGGCGGCTTTATGAGAGCGCCACTAACTGTATATAGATCAGTATCTGCGTTTACATGGACCCTTATATTAATTGACGGCTCAATCGGACTAAAAAACCTTCATGTAAACACCTTAATTAATCTGATTGAGCTCGATCGTAATCCGATCAAGAGAACATGTAAACACTTGATCCGATTGAAAACCGAAACGTATATAGATCAGTGTTTACGTGCTTTTGAGGTGAGCGTGAAACCTGCGGGAATGATTAAAATTATGCGCAAAACTAGCACTATTCAACCGGAGCGAATGAGACGAGTGAGTGAGAGGAGGCGGGGTGTGTGATGTCTAAATCTAAATGTATAAATCTAGTTTTATACAACGTCTACTAGGGCTGTCACTTTACGTTCGAAAATCGATTGCACAATCGATCGGACCAACCAACACAAGTTTGAAAAACGAAAATAGCGAATCGATTTTAACGGCCTTTTTTTTTTTTTTACCAAAAATGTGTTTTAGGTGGACAGATCAGTACAGCACACAGAACATGTCGGATGCTGGAAAATAACAATGTCTTTTCTGTTCACCAAATGCTTTTTAATATTCGCTATTGCTTCAATGCAAGTGAACAAGCGCGCCGTTATTTGTTGCATAGTGACGTGTGTGTGTGTGTTTGTGTGTTCAAGTAAGCCAGAAATGCGCAGATTCTGCGATACGCTGTATTTAATATATCATGAGGATCACGAGTTGCGTATTTGCGCTAAATCCGCACAGATTTGGCTTACACGAACTTCCCCAGCAAAGTGAGTAAACATAGAAACACGCCAGATTGGCTCGTGATTTGACAGCGTTTCCCGCCAAAGTTCATCTTTACGTCCGCATTTGGCGGGTCGAGGGAGTTAATCTCAATCCCTGAATGTTGCGCTCCTGTTTGTCATTGAGCTGAAACTTCACGCCAATAAATCATCAGAAATATTGCTGACTTGTGCGTCTCAAGCGCCTCTTTACGCGCGTCCTAACGCCTGTTAGGTGTCCGTGGATTTGCCTGTATTTGGTGTTGAAAATGGAAACGTCTTTAGACATGGAAAATCGATTTACTGAACACTTATGTCTCAAAAATCGTACAGGATTTTTTCACAAAGTGACAGCCCTAACGTCTACATGTCTCCTTCCATGTCCATGACGTGTGTTCTCTCGCCCTGCGCTGTTAATGCACTATTTCCTCGCTATAGACAGCAGGGGAAACGAGGCTCATGTTAATTACATGGAAACTGTGCCGTTAATGGAAGCTGTCAGTGGAGGAAAGCCAACAGAAAACTAAAGTTCAGCCAAACATCCGCCTCCAGGAAGACTGAAATCCTGAGTAAAGTTCATTGTACGGACCAGACACACTTTAAATGCTGCTTTGACATTAATATTCTACTTGTGTTGTGGAAATGCACACTTTAAAAAACATTCAAACGATGAAGGAGCAAATTTTCTAGTCATGCCATTTGTAAATGCAGTATTTCAATGTCTATTTTACTTTGTTTTATCAATAAATAACTATTTTTAATGCAGTGTGCATCGCTTTGGATAAAAGGTGAAAGTGTCTACGACTCATTGCCGCAGTTTTCAGTCCAAACACGTCTCTGTTTTAATGGAAATTAGATGCGTATTACAGAGTGAACCTTGCTCACAGAAAAGATCATCTAAAAAAAAAAAAGTAAATGGAGTGAAAATGGAGACTCTTGCTTCTAAGATGGTTCTCGTGAGAAAAAAAGGTTATAATGGAAAGTCTGAGATCTCAATATGAACCCATATTCTAATTCGTATCATTTGTTTTTATTTCTCCTCAGGAGATTTAGTTTAGATTTACATTTAATTTGTCTCAGATGTTTCTCCTAATATTGCTGAGTTGTGAAAGGACAACAGCTAAGCTAAACCATTAGTGTGTGTGTGTGTGTGTGTGTGTGTGACTGCTGACATCTCCATACACTCCTCGGTCTCTGGCTCCAGATGACATGATGAAACCCTCCAGCCGCTCAGTTCTGTGTTGTGTCCATGTTTTGGGCCGAGGCCCGTAGAGAAACTATGTTCAGGGGCCGGTTTCACAAAGATAGACTTTGACTATGGCTTAGATATAGTAGATAGTCAGACTTCAGATAGACATCTAAATCAGACCGTTGCACAAAGCACTTAAGACTCTTAATTTAGCGGAGAATGTAGAAACAAGAAGAAATGTTTCATTTGGAAAAAGATTGCTACGACAGTGTGGCGAGCAGGACGAGGTCGAGGGACGTGAGAGCGGCGCGAGGACGGTGGCGTGATTGATAATGAGCGACACCTGCGAGACGCACCGGTCTCGTATCTCTCACGGAGGAGCGGATGCATAAAGAGCGACGACTGTGAAGATACGAGACCGGTGCGTCTCGCAGGTGTCGCTCATTATCAATCACGCCACCGGCCTCGCGCCGCTCTCACGTCCCTCGACCTCGTCCTGCTCGCCACAGACAGTTAACAGCGTTAATCCGACCGTTGAGCGGAGCGTTAAAGACGTACAGAAAAGATACAAAAATATATTTTCAGTAGGTTACTGCGGTCCCTAAAAACCCTTTCCCTTCTCATAGCTCTCTCCATAACATCGTCATCAAACCACAAATTATGAGCCATTTTCCCTTTTCTTTTGGCTGTTTGTAATGTAACTGATTGCTACTGTTGGTTGCCAAGGTACCAATGAGTCTCAGACCTGAGTTAGCCTGGGGGAAAGGTGTCTAATTTTTTTGGTCTAAATTAAGTCAGTCTTTACTTTTGTGAAACTGTCTAACTTGCATTAGACTAGTCAATGAGCAAATTTTAGACTTGTCTAACACTATAGACCGGTCTAAACTAGCTTTGTGAAACCGGCCCGTGTTACAAAATACAGACCGGCAAAGAGCACACGGACGGGGCAGAAGTCCAGAGGATCTCCTCACTGTCTGTTTCCACACACACACACACACACACGCACACGCACACACGCACGCACGCACGCACGCACGCACGCACACACACACACACACACACACACACACACACACACACACACACACACACACACACACACAATCCTACTCTCACAGTAGTTCTGCTCCAAAACCTAGTGAGCTTCCATGTTTCTACTGTCTATTGACATCTTTCATACTTTAACTCTACTGGCAGCTGAAAGCATCATGAAAATAACCAAAATATTTAATAAACAAACATGTTTGATGAAGTGCACAGGGGCTGAAGGCACATTCACACCAATAATAATGGTATGTTTATTCTAAAAGTGTGTTTCAGTTACTTTCTGTGAACATAACAGCAATGCATTATGATTGGCTGTCAAAAAAATAAGTTCTGACAGTGATTCCAACGATATGATTCCTGTGTAGTTATTGTTACAGTTATAGTGTGGACTTGTGTTGTTAGTGTTTCTAAAAATAAAAAATATTAAAAAAAGATGATCTTTTGACTTCAGCTTCATTTTAGTTATCGATAAACAGAAATGAGAAATGTTGCTTTGGAAGCTAAAATTTGAAGTACTAAAATTACTAAAACTGAAATCAAAATGAATTAAAGCTATATAGAAATATATATATATAAAAATACTAAAACAAGCTAAAATGGAAATAAAAATAAAGCTAGTTTAAAATATGATTAAATACTATATTAATATATCAATAGTTCATTATTAATTGGAATATGTCTTATATTGATACTATTTGGTATTGAATTAATTACTGTTTACATGTAGAATTAATATAAAAAAATGTAAAAAATCTCTCACTTTTTGAATTGCATTCTGGGATTGCATTCTCCAAGAATGATGCTTTGGAGTTTGGCAAAAGTAGATGTTCTCACAAAGAGACTTAAAGTGGCGTTTAAATGTCCTCTAGGTGGGATCTAGACTCTCTCTGTCAGCTCACTTATTTCCCTCATCATTTCATCTCTCTCCGTCTTCTGCTCTCCATCCATCGCTCCACAGGGACACCGAGAGAGAGAGGAACTATAATCTGCAGTGAAATTGGGACAACTCTCTCAAATGTGGGTCTCATTGGACACTATTGCCCTCTGAACCCAAGCCAGGGCGGATACACTGCAAAAAATGCTTTTCTCACTCAGTATTTTAGTCTTGTTTCCAGTCCAAATATAAAAAAATTCTTAAATCAAGATGCAAGATGGGGGGGGGGGGGGGGGGGGGGATCAAAACAAAGTGAAGTTTTTTGCTTAAAACAAACAAAATGATCTGCCAATGGGGGAAGAAAAATTATTTTGTTTCCATTTGAACTAAGATCATTTCTTTACCCCAGATAATAAGACATACAGGTGAAACTCGAAACATTAGAATATCGTGCAAAAGTTCATTTATTTCAGTAATTCAACTTAAAAGGTGAAACTAATATATTATATAGACTCATTACATGCAAAGTGAGATATTTCAAGCCTTTATTTGTTATAATGTTGATGATTATGGATTACAGCTTATGAAAACCTTTCCACAAAATTCTAGTTTTGAATTTGGGTTTTTCATAAGCTGTAAGCCATAATCAATCAAATTCTTTTTCTTCCCCCATTGGCAGATCATTTTGTTTGTTTTAAGCAAAAACTCACTTCATTTTCATTTTTTCCCCCCAGAAAACAAGACATAATTTCTTATAGCATTTTACTCATCTAGCAAATGCATCTTGATTTAAGAATTTAGGATCAAGAGAATTTAAGAGACGAGGAAGAAACACCAAGCTGCAAAACGCACTCGATAGGCTCGCCAACAAGCGTTGCTCGGAGGTTGTTCTTTCGTAACTCACGAGACTCCTCAGAAGAAAACAACTGTGAATAGATGAGAAACCTGGCGGATCCTCACACACGGAAGCGATAGCCATCGGGTCATGCGAGACAGAAGCTGGCCTGAAACCCAAAACACACACAACTGGAGCGTTTCTTCGATGTAGAGCCCGTGTGAGGTCATCAGGGTCATCACAGGCGTGTTGATCACGATCCAGACAGGAACATGATGTAGTGCGTCAGGTTTAAGTACGTCAACATCAGTTCGATGAGGCTCAGTATTCGGCTTCTTATAACAGTCCCTCCAGAAAAACGGGATTATGCGAACGCATAATTCAATGCATAATCAGCCAAAAGTTTGCATATTCATGCACACTCTCGCCGCATAAATTGCCGATTTCCGTGCAAAATATGCGCGGCTTGCATGATTTCTAATCCTCGCATTTTCGTTGCAAAAGAGTCACATATATCTGAGCAGAAAGTTGAAAAATGTAGCGTTTGCTTCACAAGAGCCGTTTCCCGCTGTTGCCATGGGAACGTTATGAAGTGACGTGATGACGCGACGTGAACATCATCGAAAAGCTGTAAAACAGGAGCACACTTTATTTTAGTTTTTGTAATTTTTACAGAAGCTGTGGCATATTCCCTTTGTAAAGCTACAGAACTCGTTTGACTCATCAGTGTTTTGTAAGTTTGATGTGTTTATTAAGGTCTGAAATAAAACAAGATGAACTGAAATATTCCAGCTCTTTCTGTGGTGTAGTTATGCTTGCTTATCATAGGAAGTAATAAGAAATGACTCTTTACAGTAAGGCAGGAGCCTAGTGAGAACAGGGTGTTGGGGAATCACTTTATTCTCTTTTTCATCAAACCGCAGTTTTTGCAAGTTCCCGCAATTTCATCGCATAAAATTACATAAATATCTCACATATTCCATCGCATTTTTAAAGAAAACGGGCCGCATAATCAAAACTCCACGTTTTTCTGGAAGGACTGATATAAAGACACCATCCAATAAAATTACTTTATTCACATCTGATGGACCAAGTGGACTCGTGACACCTTCAAATACTAAGAAGTTTATTTTTAAGAGAATGAAAATTATGACATTAAGAAGTGCTGGGCAATTTTCAACATCATATTTCAACTTCAAAATCTCATACTTCAAAAAAGTGAAGAGCAAAAGATGTGCATTAGGCATAACTGATGCTTTACGCATTTAATACAATTATAAAGCCAGTGACAGCTCAGATAGTTGCTCTAGTATCTTATGGCAAGGTTTACAGCTACAGAAGATTCATAATCAAAAATGTGCATATTAAAACGTGGTGCAAAGCTTAACAGCCCCTGGTCACAATCATTGTGGTGGCAATTATTTAAATATGAATAAATGTCTTCCTACATACACTACAAATCACTAAAACATTGAGAGTTGAATGATGAAGGAAAGTGAATGATAGTGAAGTAATGAGACTTTTTATTTGATTTGATATAGTGAGCAACGATCAATCGCATGTGTTTAAATATTATATGTGTGTGTACTGTGTATAATTATGTTGTATATATAAATACACACACATATGCATGCATATATTTAAGAAATATTTGTATGTATATACTATAGTATATATATATATATATATATTTATACATAATTTATATTATATATAAATATGTTATATATTAATATATTTTTACATGCATATGCACGGAAGCGTATTGCATTCACTTGAGGGAAAAAAATCTACTCTGTTTTTCTGAATTAACGAGTTAATTATCTCAGAATTACGAGATATTTTTTCATGGAAAAAAAGTTTTTGCTCTGTTTTTTCTGAATTAACGAGTTAATTATCTTAGTTTAAATATCTTAATTATCTTAAATATCTTAATAATCACAGTACACACACACATATATCATGTAAACAAACTTTTATTTAATATATTTCTAATGTAATGAACGATTTTAAAGTGTATTTGGAGCTGATGTGTATCCTCGACTGGGAGACTAGCACTCTAGTGAATCACTTTGGTGAATTTGCCATCCATAAAAATATAGGGACACGTTCGTGAATAACCACGAAAAATGACGGACAGTCACTGATGTGTTTTCATCAGGAAAATAGCACTTTCTCCGTCTGTCTCTTTCGTTTCTCCTGTTCCTTTTCTATTAGCGGCCTCTTCTCATCCGTCTCTCTCATTGTTGGTCAGTTCTCTAAACGCACCATTAGCAGAGAAAACCGAGTGGACTTGCTGATAATGTTCCCTCTCTCTCTTCCCCATCCGTTGCTGCCGTGATTGGGTTGTGAGAGTCCATTAGGCGCCGCTTTCAGGCTGTTTGTGCGACTGCGCCGCGAGACCCTCGCTAGGGTGCAAATGGAGTCAGTCGATTACACACACGCCGTATAATAAAGGTCTTCATTTCCTACACTTTCAGCATTTTCTTTGGCTCCACTTGAAGATGCACACTTGTAATGTTAGTGTGCAAAAAACATTTCCATCCTCGATCACTTAAAACATAACTGACTGTATTTACGTGAATTATCGCCAAGACCGGCATTTTGACATTATTTAGTGTGTATTTGACTGTTTAAGCGCAATAAACAGCAAAAACTAACTTAATTTAGTCCTGAGAGGCGGCTTTATGTGCGCGTCCTTTGGGTGTGAGCACAAAATTGATACGGTAAAACCAATGCCATCGTTACTGTTCATATCACCGTGTATCAAGTGCTGACATTCATATATGGTAATAGTGTTTGGTTTCGACCAATCACAACAGACTGGGCCATCTGACCAATCAGTCATAAGAATCATCTGAACAATAAGTCATCAGATCATAAGAGATCTTTTATACTTCTTGAGTAACAGGCATGCAAACTTCAGGCAAAAAACACAAGAAGTGCTTTTTCCCATTTTTGAACTGTCACCGTTGGCATATAATGAATAAAATATTGCTAAAGTTAATCTCTTTGTAAAAATGAAATAATGATGCTGTCATCTTTCAAAAGTCATTTTTACCCCCCTGTAAATTGGCTCCAAATCTCAGGCGAAAATGGTCATTTTGTCCCAAAATAGAGACAAAATAGTGCATTATACATCCATGACATTTCATATTTTGGCTTTCTTCTTCATTTATGTATTTCTTTCACCAGAAAATAAATGATCAGAATCAAAACAATTGCCGGGGACCTTTGTTTGAATTGACAGAATGATCCAAGAGGTTTAATTTAACCTTGGATGTAAACCTGTTGTAGGAGACTCCACAATACAACTAGGAATGTTTAAAATAGCATAATAGGGGCGTTTTAAACTTTATCTCTTTTTATTTTTATTTTACTCTAAGGCAGAAAAGGCTTCTGTAAACTAGCTTGACCAAATGGAAATAAAAAAGTTTTAAAACAATTTATAATAGGATTAATAATAAGTTCTGTTATTTGGACGATAGATACAATGGTTTTGACATTGAACTCTTCTGTTATGACTAGATGCAGATTTCTGAGTCATAACAGATGAGCTGCGTTTCAAAACCATTACATTTATTGTCCAAATAACAGAGCGACTTTACTATCACTGTTTCTAAATATGCAAATTGTTGTTTAAAAGTTTAAAAGTTAGTACGTTTTGATGTTCATGTTCAAGAAATCACATTGCCTGTAGCATTTCTACTGTAAACAAGTGGCCAAATATTTAAAATTAAGTGGATATTTTAATTAAATGTTGTTTGGCCAATATTAAGCATGGATTTGATAATGCTGTAAAGTGTAATAACAACAACAACAAGACACCATCTGCAGGCGTTTGTTATAATACATGATTCACATAAGTTGATTATATTACATAATGTATTTTAGCAGTGTGTGTTGATCATTAAAACCATTTGATTACTTGCTTTTGATACTTTCTTTGAACCAATTAATGCCCCGTTGTATTAAATATGCATTTCACTAAGGTCTATTTTTATCACCACAAAAAAAATCTGATTAATTGATTAATCGTCAAAATAATCGTCCGATTACTCTATTACCAAAATAATCGTTAGTGACAGCCCTACTAATTATTGACTTAGTAATTTACTTAATTTAGCAGCGTTAGGGCTCTATGAATTATGTGATGCAGAAAATACGGACGGAATCCATTCATAAATTGTATAACACGAAATGTCACGGAATTTGGCAAATTTTGGATGAACAAATAAGAGAATTTTTTAATATATATTTAATATATAATATATATAATAAAAAAAAAATATTTGTGAAAACAATATAAACAAATATAAAACCTAATATTATTAATAATTTGTTGGAAAACTGCTTCTGGAATTTTTAGTTTTAGACCAAATTTCTGAAAAAAAATAATGAAAAAAAAATAAAGAAAACACTTCACACACATGTTTGTCTTTATGTCCATCAGGATCTCATGGAAAACACGGTGAAGGGCGACGGGATTGAGCGCGTGTCAGCTGACCTGGAGCTGTGAATGTGTGTGAGCGCAGCAGCTAAAAATACAGCCGACCAGGAACGACAAACGTGTAAAGTCTGACTCTCTCTCTGAGACACGAGGGACCTGACCAGCCGGCTCACTGCAAAGACCAAACAAGCCCTGTGTGCATGTGTGCATCTGTCTATGTCAACACAAATATGAGCCATTTCCACAGGAATACAGTTTCTTGCATCATATAAGGCAGAAAAATCCACATTAACGGCCATATAGTAGCTGAGTGCTCGTCTCAAAGACATATCACTGCTTAAGCATTAGCCACAGTCGCATAAATCACATACATGCACATTTTAATTCTACTTTATTGCATTCAATGCAATGCATCTTGTTTGCTGCTACCTCGATTCAAATTCAGGAATTTATCTGTGATTTAAAAAACATGGTCAATTCAGTTCTAAAAGAAGTGCACGTGTGTAAAAGCAAAGCTGTTGAGCTACACAAGTTCGATTGCTCAGGTCGTTGCATTACACTGTGTGTCTTAACACATTTGCAATCCTTGCATAAAGTATTTTTCTGGGCTTATATCTGTGAGTGCAATTCAACCCTGATGAAGCAGAACGCACAAAATACATTTGCTTATGGAATAAAGTGAAAACATTAAGGAAAATGCATTAAGAAAAATAAATGTGGTTTTATTTTAATTGACTTGTGTGACAGATATGAACACGCTTGGTCGCATCTGTCATATTTGTTCTCCGGTTATGGATTAATATCTTCATTTTTGGTGTAGACGGGTCTCTAGGCAACTGAAGTAGAAGATCGCTGGATCATGAAGAACTGAGCCGTTTGTGTGTGTGTGTGTGTTTACGTGTGTGGGTGTTTACGTGTGTGTGTGTGTGTGTGTGTGTGTGTGTGTGCGTTTCTATCTGTGTGTGTATTACAGACTGAGTATCGATAAACAAATATTAAAGCTACAGACATAATCTGCCACAGTTGGTTAATACTTTTATATGCAACAGAAAACACACTCACAAATCAGCATGTGTGTGTGTGTTTAAAACCCCTCAGATTTAGCCATCAGTTAACGCAGGATGGGATGTTTGGAGATGAGATTTCTGCATGTCACACTGTCTGCAGGGATTCAGTGTCTCTTTACTTTCCCACAGGCTTTTCAATCAATAAGACATTGACAGAATGTCTCTAATAATAGGAGGTCAAACATTGGGCAGAACTAATACTTACACACACACAGTTCACAGCTCCTCCGGGTAATGACTGAGCTGTAAAGCCTCAACTAAGGTTTAGGCACGTCCATGGGCTGCTCTAATCTAATTTGCACACCCCTAAACATCACATTAAAGGCGATATGTGGTTTAATATGGCATTTAATAGGAATATAATAGACTTGACTGCACTGACACCATCAGATTGAGCTGAATAATGAGTCTTCTGTAGAGCTGCTTACAGCTGAATCGAACTTGATTCATAATTAATGAACATGCAGTTATTGAACTGAATTGAATCAACATTGAAAGGAACTAATCTGATCAGCACTATTGTCTTTTTTAGCTGCTCTTCAACAGAATTTGTCTTATATGATGAAGTCTGCGTCACTGATTCGTGATGGCGAGTCCGCATCGTCAACTTCATCTTTGCAGCGACGCAGAAAATCACCAGTTTATTAATAAACAATTAAATGTCTCCTTGCTATTTTTTACACATTCATAATCATTAGCCTACTTTTGCCGGTAATGCGCTCTCCGCTCACATGCTCTGATCGGAACAAAGGAATATTAAAATAATGAATTATTAGTTTATATCTCATACACTGCCCATCATTTTAATCCCATATCAAACACAGTAGCCTATGTTATGTCTATTTAATTTTTTTTTTTTTAAATAGACCTGTCTTGCCAAATGGATTTCTCTTCTTTTCTTTTTTTAACATTTTGACACAGCTGCACTTTTATTTTCTCTATTTTTGAATTCCATGCAAGTTATGACACAGCTGCACTTTTATTTTATTTATTTTTTAACTTGCTGTTATGTTATTTGATGTAGATAGTTAGTTTGTATTTAGATACTACCTGTTACTTCAATAAATTAGAACATTTTAAGCTTGTTGCGTATTTCATTGGCATTGTGTTGGGGCGATGGGGGCAGGTGGGGCTTGAAAATTCCCCCTTGTCCAAAGTGGGGAATGACCGGAAAAGTTTGAGAACCACTGCGTTAAGTCAACCAACCGTGTCAGATCGTTGTTTTCCCTGGACTTGGAAATTTGACCGCAAAAATTAAACAAGTCTATCCATCGGGTGCAGAAAAAAGAAAAAAGAAGAATATGTTTAAATCCCTTTAGAAGGAAGCAAAGAAATTACTGGTCCAACTTCCCCCTCTTTTTAAAGTGTGGAAAAGGGAAAAGCAGTTCAAAGATCGAGACTCCAGCAACACCTGTAGGCCTAGTTGGCCTATATGCAACAACTTTATTGAAGATTTGTTAGATTGGGGTTAGATTGTATACAGTTGCCAGTTTGTGGTGGCAATACTCCATTAACTACTGCAAGCCAGGGCCCCAAAATTATCCTGCTTAGGACCCCCAGATTTACAGAGCCGGCCCTGGTCGAACCAAATATTATTCAGACACCAGATATAATTTTTTGTTCACTAGTGTGTGCAGGACACTATAGTTCATGTATGTAAGTGAGGAGAGCAAAATAAAGTAAACTTTTACATATTACACCCAAATATTCTTCATACAGTGACTACCAGTGACATATATAAAAATTTGGGACCAAAAATTATGTTTTGCTGAAGTGTGTTTTCTGTAATTGCTAGTGCTCTTTTACACACAGACTGAACAACATGAAGCATTGCTTGGTCACTGGTTGAGCTAAACTGGTATTATCTAATTGTGTAGTTAACTTTAACAGCTGACAGATATTCAACATAATTCATGTGTGAGAGTCTAACAGAAGGACGGACAAAACCAGTCAAATATCCACTGAGTTCTGCTCATATTTTATAACCATTTTCTAAACTACAGCGAATAAACTGTGATGATGTGAGAAATGTTGAAGGAGTCTGAATAAAGTTTGGTCTGACTGTATAAAGCGCTATAAAAATAAAGCTGACTTGACTTAACATGTCACTTCCTGTCTATGTGGGCGGTTCTTGTCTCAATGCTGATAGTCAAATGTCTGGCTACTGGAGATAAAGAAGTTTTCCAGATGAAAAAAAAAACCCTTTTTGAGTGGCGGGACAGATTTGGGAGAGAGACTGAGATTTGAGGCATTTGCATTAGCTTTGCTTCGCAGCCGCTGAGAGTGAGAGCGGAGATGAAGCGTGTCGTGGGATCGTGGGAGCTCGTGGGTTGCGGTCGGGTCGGTGTGGTTCTGTGAGGAGCATCTGATCATCACACCTGACGCTCGCTGTGCCCCTCGCCGCAGATCTGGCCTTCTCCGAGGTTATTTCCATATTCAAATGAGCTCCAGGAGGGGGATTTGCATACAGCAACAAACGGCTGTTTAATTCAATTTAAGCAGAGAGAGAGAAAAGTGACACTCTCTGAGCCAAAACAGGGATAGATAGATAGATAGATAGATAGATAGATAGATAGATAGATAGATAGATAGATAGATAGATAGATAGATAGATAGATAGATAGATAGATAGATAGATAGATAGATAGATAGATAGATAGATAGATAGATAGATAGATAGATAGATAGATAGATAGTAAACATATAAACACAGTGCTGACCCGGAACAACACACTAAAGCTCTATAACCGCCTGTCTGTGGATCTCAGGGGAGTGTCTCCGTGTGCGTGCCCAGCGTGAGGCACTGATGCTGGGGTGAGCTCAGGGCAGCGAGGGGTTCAGCTCTGGAGCTCATGATCTCTCTGTGTCTCGTCTGGTAAAGGCTCTCAGTGACTTCAGCTCAGTCTTATAACGGAGGCTCAGCTCATGACACACACTCTACTAACAGGATTTACACAAAAGTTAAATATGATGATTTCTGCGACGTGGAAAACACGGAACCACAATATAAAGATTTTTTTGTTCTAATGTTTTAATTTAAGTTTTATATATTCAACTGACTAGACAGACATTTTAAAGGTGCATTGTGTGATATTTAGGAGGATCTGTTGACAGAAATGCAATATAATTTTCATAACTATGTTTTAGTGGTGTATAAAGAGCTTACATAATGAACCGTTATGTGTTTATTAGCTTCGAATGAGGCGTTTCTCTCTACACACACCGCGGGTCCGCTTACATCCACATGTTTCTACACACACCGCGGGTCCGCTTACACCCACATGTTTCTACACACACCGCGGGTCCGCTTACATCCACATGTTTCTACGGTGGCCCTGAGCGGACAAACGCGTTTCGTCACACTGTTGTTCTTCGTGTAAAGAAGCTGCTAAAGTCAGCAAATAAAACACTGACACAATGATGAACAAGTCACAATAATATTCGTAATAACTTTGTTTTACTGAATAGTTAAGTAAACATAATTTTTTAAATTTATCTTTGTAGAGAAACCTCATTGTTAACTGGGTACTCTCTGCTGTCTCAGACGCCGACATCACTTCCAGTCGGCCACCGTAACTTCTGTTGGGTGCAGTTCACAACCTCACCACTAGATGCCGTTAAACATCACACACTGCACCTTTAAATAAACCATAAATTAAAAGAACAACACGTCAGTAGTGTGAAGTTACAACCTGTGCTTCTGGTTCACATCAACACCGCCTTACACATGTGAGAGAAAACGAAACTTGTACAAGAAACGTGACGTGAAAGTTAAAGAGCTCATCCGTGGATTTCTTTTCTTTTTGGGAATGGTGAATGTCAGGAGAAAGCCCACGAGAGGCTACGGCTCATTTCCATGGATGTACACGCCAGTTATCAGAGCGCACACACGCCGGACCACATGTCAGCACTTCTGCGCCATGTTTCTCCAATAGTGGCACAGAAAAAGCTTTTGTCAGCCCTTTAAGACTCACAACAGCCCGTGAACAAACCTTTTGCGGATGCTGGCGGCCAAATACGATCCATAACTGCAACTGCGCCACACTGAATCAATTTAATAGAGGAAGTCGAGGTCTAGAACAAATATGACTTGACTGTAATGGCAGCTAAAAAATTGGCAGGTACAAAATAAATAACATTAATGCTAAAATAATGCCTAAATAGAAATATGAACATTCATTTTTTATTATTATTGAGAACATTATATAAACAAAGAAGGAAACAAGTCACAATGTAGAACAAATAAACAAGAAAAAAGAAAGAAAAGGTGCAAGACGGGGATATAAGTAATCAGAATAGATCACATATGAAAAGAAAAGGTTAAAAGACTTACAAATTTCAATTGTTTTTAAAGCCCTCTTCTTACATGAGTTAGAGATAGTCCCAAAGTAATGTTGGACTTCAGCAAGCAAAACATAAAGTGGTTTCTGACCTGAAATTTAAATTTATGCTTATAAAATTTAGTATATTTTGTTTTTGTGTAAATGCACTTTTTTTCCAATTAACAATTCCAAACCAAAACATGTTCCTGTGAATACTGATTAACTAGTAGTTTACGCGGCCAAAGTGACATCAGTATTTTTTTAATGAAAAAAAAAAACATTTTGATCACATTTTTCATCACATTTTCCCCTTTTAGAAAAACGTGCACTAATGAATCATTCCCGATTCCAATAAGACCAGGAACTTCTATTAAACTGTCAATTCTTATTACAAGTTGACAGCCATATACAATCAGTAATTACAATTACGCCACAATAAATGAAAACGAGTGATGCACAGAGAGAGTCTGCTAATCAAATATTGCTTGGCTCATAATGGAGAAGATTCCTGCCAAGAGTCTGGCCGTAAACATGGAGGAATCCCTCACGGAGACACAGGACAGGTGCAGATGATGAACAGCACGAGAGGAAATGAAAGAGGCTATTTATACATAAGTGGTCTCATAAAGCTGCTGTTTCAGATCCCTCAGGTCATGAAGGTCAAAGGGTCACAGCAGAAGATGTCAGGCTCTAATGCCGTCAACACAGAGAGCAGTGTGTTTAGTTAAGCGATGTCACGCGTTTTTTAAGCCAAAACATTTTTTGTCACATACAGCAAACGTCTCGTCACTATCCACTGGCTGTCCCATGAACACACTGTGAAGAAACGACAGCCCCAGCTCCACAAACAGCAACAAAAACAAACTGGGCCGACCCGCCCCACCAAACATAACAGTGTTCCAGCCAATCACTGACAAGAAGGGTTTGGGGGCGGGGTTTGGGGCGTTAGTGCGCGTGAGGAGAGAGAAGCATGAAGAGGGAAGTTAGCTAGAGGAGAGATGTCCTAGACAACGAAAACGACTAACCATAATGGCTCGACCATAAGTTTATCAAGCGACGAGATACTTTTTGTGCGCAAAAATAACGACTTTATTCAACTTTTCATCTTCTACTGTGTGGGCCTCGAGCGAGTTCACGTAGGCAGGGCAGGTTTATTTATATAGCACATTTCATACACAATGGTAATTCAAAGTGCTTTACATAAAAGAAATTAAAATAATCAGAAGAAATAAGAATAATTAAAACAGTTTAGAATAAAAAATAAAATAAAATACAGTCCAAACAGTCGGACGAACAGTGGCACAGTTATGAAGGTAAAAGAGTAGCAATACTCGAGAGCACGTAGGTGTGAATTTGAGAACTTGTACAATAAATATTCGTACTTGTATGTGAACATTTACACTCGCAGCTCCGATGTGAAAACCTGTAAAATAAAAATCTGAAGTTGAACGCTGAGATTTGCACTCGCAGACAATAGTCACAAACCTGTATTCTGAATCTGAAGCTGCAGACAAGCAGTCACAAATGTGCAAAACGCCATTCACAGAAATACAGTGACAGTCACAAACATGTAATATATATTTGCATTTATCCGTACATTCACATTCGCAGTACAACCTCAAGTAGTCATTTGCAACTTCTCGAATCTATCACTGCAAATTCAAATTTCGCGCCTTGACTTTTGCTACTCTTTTCACGATATATGAGGTGCAAAACTGACATGTGCACTTGCAACTCAGTGGCGGCGAGAGAGAGAGAGGGGGGCGAGAGCGGGGGTGTTCAAACGAGCCGTTTTATTGGTTGGCGCCTAGCCAATGAAATGGGACTTCTATTGTACGCGATGATGTCACGAAACCCGACTCCTCGTGGATGTTCTGAAACGCTAACACGGCTTAATGCATTAGACTGATATTAAAATAAATAAATGATATTATCAAACTTAGTAAACACCATACTAATAATGCATACTAGAGAAAAGCAGATTTTGAAATAAAAAAAATTGGGGGAAAAAATGAAATTCAAAATTTCATAGGAAATATGATGTTGTGCCCTTTGTAACCCATCCGCCTCTCACACGTCGGCTTCCCTCACTGCCGCTCGCTCTCGCTGGTCTTCATGGGTAACGCACCCGAGCTGAGTTAAAACTCAGAGTGATTGATTAAGTGCCGGTCAGATCAGCGACGGACAATAGAGAGTAGGAAAGGGCAATCCATCAACATGAAGGCCGATGCCAACGCCAAGCACACCAGATAAATGAGCGCAGCCACACGAGGAAGGGGAAGATGCAACACCAGCTCCTCTCCTGACGCCTGTTCCTCCTCCGACAGAGGGAACATCGGGATCCCCCTTTCTGGAGCAACGTGGAGTTTCCACCTCAACTATGCATGAGAATCAAAGTGTGTGTCGTCATCAAGGCCTGATTCGAGATTCTGTTTGTGTGTGTGTGTGTGTGTGTGTGTGTGTGTGTTGGGAGGGGGGGGGGGGGGGGGGGGGGGGGGGGGGGGGGGATGCATATGTGTGTGTGTTTGTGTGTTTGTGTGATGGGGGGACGGATGCATATATATATATATATGTGTGTGTGTGTGTGTGTGTGTTGGGAGGGGGGTGGATGCATGTGTGTGTGTGTATGTGATGGGGGACGGATGCGTATGTATATGTGTGTGTGTTTGTGTGTGTGTGTGCGTGCGTGTTTGTGCTGTGTGTGTGTGTGTTGGGAGGGGGGGTGGATGCATATGTGTGTAAGTGTGTGTGTGATGGGGGGACGGATGCATATATGTATCTATGTGTGTGTGTGTGTGTTGGGGGGGGGGGTGGGTGCATATGTGTGTGTGTGTGTGTGTGTGTGTGTGATGGGGGATGGATGCATATATGTAGGTGTGTGTGTGTGTGCTTTTGTTTTTGTGATATATGAGGACACAAATGTGTATAATGACATGCATATTACACTGGTATTACAACTTACACGTGATATATGAGGACATTGCATGAGTCCTCATATTTCAAATAGCTTAAAAAACATAAAAAACAATGTATTTTTTTTTATGTAAAAATGCAGCATGTCTCCTGTGATGGGTAGGTTTAGGGATAGGGGCTGTGTGTGTGTGTGTGTGTGTGTGTGTGTGTGTGATGGGTAGGTTTAGGGATAGGGGCAGTGTAGGGGGATAGAATATACCAGTACTTCTCAAAGTCCGGACTCCGGTCCGGATCCGGACCCGGAGGGAATTCAATCTGGACCCACATCCATTTCATATTTCAAGAGCACTAATTGTGTGTAAGGGATTAAAAGTGTGGATGCATGCAAGCGCGAACCACTAGTGTTTCTTCTTGCTGCCTATCTTTTACTAGGGTTTCCAAATTCCAAAACGTCGCTCTCGCGGCCTGATTGGAGGTAGCTCGTCAAGGGGCCGTTCACATATCATGTCTTTTGCGCGCTCCGGTTCGTTATTTCAAATGTAGGCGAGCGGCAAGCGCGCTCATATTTGAAGTGAGGCGCTAATTTTTTTCAGGCGCAGCGAGATGTATCGAAAACGCCTCAACTTTTCAGAGTGCCGCAAGCGCACTGCAGTTCATGTGACAAGAACAATCAAATCAGCTTCGCCCTTTCCGTAACAACATTGGAAGTTCAGTCAACATGAAGGATGGGGGTGCACCTAAACACTACGGGTGTTTTTCTTTTCTCCATAAATAACGTTAAATCTTGTAGCAGAGCTACATCAAGCGTTTTTCGGTGGTGGAAATCTATTAGCTACTAAAACTTCTTTGTCGTCGAGAGCACAGTGCATGGTTGCATAGCAACGACAGACGCCACAGGAAAATCGGACTGAATTTTACTATTAATAATAAAAGATTATTATGTAATATTTTTTATGTAAATGTCAAGTAATTTATCTTTTTGGACTCAATCTTTTTATAAAAATGATTTAAAGGCTTAAATATGTAAGGTTTATCTTTTTATAAAACCTTTTTTTTTGTGAAAAATGATTTAAAGGCTGAAATATGTGAGGTTTATCTTTTTATAAAACATTTTTTTGTCAACTTTATTTGAATTTAATTTTATTAGTCTACATGTGCCTATAGGGGTGGACCAGGGATGGCAGGGGTTGGTGGCAATGTAAGTATCTGGATATTTTGGATACCGCGGGGCGAGGGCTTCGATTACCTCTCTCTTTTTTGACCATAGGCCTACATGTGTTTGCATCCCTGGAAACAAAACACAGACATTTTGAACGGCAATAACCACAAAATACAGAGGTACGGACAGCAAAACTACTGACTGAACATTTAGGCCAGTGTCTCCGTCTAGCAACCACACCTTTTGTGTCACGGTTTCGGCAGCTGATGGGAGACAGACAGTGCCATTTCTCACATTAGACTGCTCTGTATTTTGCACCATGTTACTTTTGGCCTACCTCTTGTTGTGTTTTATTAAGAAAAATACTGACATTTAAATGAATTGTTTTGCCACTTTTGCACTTGTTATTTATGGATTTTGAATGCAAAACGCACCTTATTTTTCATAAAATGAGTATTGATTTGTTATGCATGTTTATTAAAAAATAAGTTTTGTAGCCTAATAACCAATAGTTCCGGACCTTTGACATTGATGAAAATTCAGATTTGGACCTTTGAGTGTAGACTTTGAGAACCCCTGGAATATACAGTTTGTCCAGTATAAGTCATTACGCCTATGGAATGTCCTCATATATCACAAAAAGACAGCTGTGTGTGTGTGTGTGTGTGTGTGTGTGTGTGTGTGGGTGTGATGGGCAGGTTTAGGGATAGGGGCAGTGTAGGGGGACAGAATATACAGTTTGTCCAGTATAAGTCATTACGCCTATGGAATGTCCTCATATATCACAAAAAGACAGCTGTGTGTGTGTGTGTGTGTGTGTGTGTGTGTGTGTGTGTGTGTGTGTGTGGGTGCACGTGTGTGTGTGTGTGTGTGTGTGTGTGTGTGTGTGTGTGTGTGTGTGTGCGTAACAATAACTTAAACTATTGTTTTGTCATAATTAAAGAAGATACAGAAGGAAACTCAAATATTGTTATACAATAGGGGTCCTTTGAGTCAAAAGCCCGAGAACCGCTGCATTAGATTCATCAGTAACCGCTAAACTGTATTACATAGCAAGGTATGCTAATGTCTCAGACCAGCGCAGGTCAGGAGGCCACGAGATGAACACCAAACACACGGCCGAACACATAAACAGTGGAAACTATGATGGCTAGTGTGATGCTGAGCAGAAGCCTGAGCGCGAACATCTGCTGTCGAGAAGAGCCTCCAGACTGAAGCTTTCACATCACGTGTGTGTGATTTCACAGCACAAACCTGAACTGCAGTCACTAGCCAGACACAATCCAGTTTAACCAGCTCATTTGCATAATTCCTTCAGCAAATTGGTTGCTAAAACAATACAGACATCACATAAACAACATCTTCTTCTCTCTCGTCCTCTACACTGATCTGTCAGACGTCATTTGGTAAAGCCAAAGATAGAGCCGAGTCAATCACACCCGCATAATCACTCTAATAGGATGATTTGGTGATCAAGAAATATTTCTCATTATTATCAATGATGAAAACAGTTATTAACGTTTTTATTTCAGGATTCTTTGATGAATAGAAAGTTCAGAAGAACAGTGTTTATCTGAAATAGAGAGCTTTTGTAACATTAAACACTACCGTTCAAAAGTTTGGGGTCAGTAAGAATTTTTTTTTTTTTAAATAAATGAATACCTTTATTCATCAAGGAATAATTAAATTGATCAAAAGTGGCAGTAAAGACATTTATAATGTTTCAAAAGATTCTATTTCAGATAAATGCCGTTCTTTTGAACTTTCTATTCATCAAAGAATCCTGAAAAATACAATTTATCACTATTTCCACAAAAACACAAACTGTTCTCAACACTGATAATGATCATAAATGTTTCTTGAGCATCAGATCCTCATATTAGAGTGATTTCTGAAGGATCATGTGACACTGAAGACTGGAGTAATGATGCTGAACATTCAGCTTTGATCACAGGAATAAATTACACTTTACTGTATATTCACATAGAAAACAGCTATATTAAATTGTCATAATATTTAACAATATTACTGTTTTTTATCAAATAAACACAGCCTTGGTGAGCAGAAGAGACTTATTTTAAAAACATGAAAAATCGTACCGATCCAAAACTTTTGTTTGACAAACAAAACAAGCTCTTCGCAAGGTTTGATTTCTCAAGTACTGAAGCCATTTCAAGGTCCAGAAGCTTT
>CM060614.1:807174-822174 GCA_030578255.1 Tiaroga cobitis | reverse complement strand
ATTCTTCATGCCTTAACATATCTTGAATGTAACTCGACACCCTTGCCTCATTTAGTATTCGCGGTTCTATGAATATGCAAATGAGCCCCGCCTCCACTCACTCACTCAGCTCAGAGATCCACTGGTTGACGATCACACGTTGATCTGATTGGTTACAAGGTCGTTTGTGACTTATGAATTTACACATGGTTTGTCTTAAAGCATATTAAAAACACCACATAGACACATAAACAACATTAAAATCTTGATGTTCACCACAGGGGGACTTTAACTGTAATAACCCTAGTTTGGGCTGAACTGCAAAGAATTGTGGAGAAAAAAAATGAAATTTCAAAACAGCACCACCTTAAAAACACTAACAATTGAATGTGTTAGCATATGGTGGCATAAATGACACGTATCTGTCTCTCGTGAAGGGAAATCTTTAAACAGCTGTATTGCTCTGCAGGGACGGCCTTTAGGTAATTAGTAAGAAAGCAGCGCATTATTGATGCGCTCCGACACGTTCCTCCAGGCAACAGAGAAAACAATCACAACAGAAGCTGGTTCTGTTTCTAGCAGCTGCTCAACACTGAGACACAACACACAACACACACACTGTCTCCGTCCTGCTCTCAGTCCATCTGTCTCTCTGAAATGAGAACATTTAAGGGTCATTCATATTTCTTATTTCATTCATACTTCTCAGAGGCCTTAACTTCACTAAACTCACAATTATAACATCAGCATTGCGGTTTCCCCTCATAGACACATAAAAAACTCAACATGTGCGGTTCATAAACTGTTACACTCAATATATCCGGCAGATAAAGGCAGAGGCTAGATACACATTTCAAATGAGCCATTAGATGTCACATTACTGACAAATACATAAAGCGGACAAATTTCTCTCCATTTGCACATAATGCTGTAGATTTTATCCCAGCACTCAATCTGGAACATAAATGTCTTTCCTCCTGAGAGGAACCAGAACCCCCCGTTTCCATCAACGACAGGCGTTTGTGTTTCTGCTAGCCGAACATTAAGCGTTTGAATCGCTAAACGAACACAATAGTGACTTGGTTTGATGATGATAAATGACAATAATCAGCCTAAGACTGAAAATGGAACGTTTGTCAAATAGAAATTAATATGCACATCATGTAAATTATGCTATGAAAATGTAAATACATTTATAATGTTAATATGTACATTATGTAAAATATTAGATAAGTATAAAAAAAATTAGGGATGCACTGATATGAACATTTTGGTCGATACCGATAACTCTTTATATTTGAAAGCCGATAACCGATATATCGGCCGATAAATCTAAATCCAACTTTTTATATAATTTTTGAGAGCCTGATTACAAAAACAAAAGTCTCACCATTAAAAGCCGTGTCCCAAACACACAATTATAATGATGTTCTCATTGTAATTTTATGTAGCCGATATGACAGACTTGTGTGGCACTGAACCATATTTTCCTTTTTTGAAGTGATTCCAATCATATTTCCAATCATAATCAATTCAAAACCATCATGTTGAACAAGTGCGCATCTGAAGTGTCTCAGCTGAAGGAAGTAATAAATTATTTATCGGCTTTATTATATTGACCAAATTTTTTTATTGGGCCGATAACGATAACTTTAAAAATGAACATATATCGACCGATACCGATATGGTGGCCGATATATCGTGCAGCCCTAAAAACAATAATATCTGTAGATGTCTATATTTAAAATAGCAAATTATGTTTTAAAATCATTTCGACGGTATAACGAAATCATTCGAAATTTGCACATTTTCCTGCCAAAAACAATAGGAAAAATGTAAAATGTGATGACAGATGTTGACACCATTAGCTATTAGTCATATACAACTAGGGATGGGCATTTTTCACAAATAATGCATTCGAATATTCGGGCTCATAAAAATCGAATATTCGAATATTCGTTTATTTAAATGACGTTTAACGAAAAATACATTTTTTTTTTTTTTTTACGTTTTTGGTCACCATTTCTGAACAAGCTTACAATTAGGCAAGATACACAACAAGATTACAATATATGTTAAAGTTTTCTTTTAGTTGAAAACATTAAACAGTAGGCCTATGTGTAAACAAAAATTATAAAAAACAAAAGCATTAATAAAAGCATGCTCAAGCAGCGCGAACGGGAAAAAAACGCCTATAATAAAGCGATTGCGCCAGATATCGTACAGAACGTACACACACTCGAGTTAGCATATGATTATCGTGTTTATATTGTTTCACGTTTATATTGAGAAAAACAATATCCACATGCAGGGGCGCCGCCAGCAGTTTATGCTGGAGTGAGAAAAGGCGCTTTGCTGACAGACGCTTAAGAGACACAAAGATAACGGTGTTCTAAGTTTCTAACAGCACTTTGCGTTTTCTGTTCTTAAACCGGTCTCCCTCAACGAAAATTAAAGGAAGTATATGTCTCAAAATCATGTTGCTATTAGATAAGTTATCATCTCGGATCACGCGGGGTCCAGCTGCACTTACCTGCAGTCGTGATGCAGTGATGGACAGCTGTCTTTCCTCAGTCGACTGTTTGGATTTCATGTGATTTCTCATTGTGGTGATGATATTATAACTCAGATTAATTCATTAATTTGATCAAAAGTAATTCCATTTAGTAAGATAATTTTAAAGTAATTCCAAACTTCGCGAGGCAGACGACAACATTATGTGATCAAATACACACAACTTGTTAACACACTCCACAGCACCACCCAGTGCATTTAATTATAACTGCGAGCTAGTGCTTGGGATTTATCATGGATTCACTGCATTTACGGCCAGCAAAGCAATGTAGTAAAATTCGAATAGTATTTTATTTTTCGAATAATAATTACAGATCGAATATTCGTGCACATCCCTATATACAACTATACAAAGTATAGCAAAGCAACATAAAAAAGCAACTAGAGAGTTAGTAAATCACCCAAAACATTTGAGAAGAATTTCCCCTGGACAGCAGAAATGAGAGAACTATATTAAACCGGATATCTATAACTGATACTGACAGTGCTGACTATGAGAAATGCATTAAACTATTGCCTCCTCCAGCGTCCCTCTTCCCCTCAGTAGAGTCATGTCCACTGCATTTATCCTTTAAGTGCTTTTACATGATGGATGTTAGCGCCTTCAAAAGGGCGTCAGATAAAGGCCAGAAGCAACCGCTTGAGTCTTGAGTAAATGACAGACGCTTCACGGGTCAGCAGGGAGATTTTTAAAGGTGAGAGTTTAGGTGTGGAATATAGAGGTGATATTTGCTCACAGAGATGCTACTTTCACTGCCGCGGATAAAAGCTCTTCCTTTTCGCTGAGGCCGTATTTAACATTTACATTTTTTTTTTCAAATGAGAGTTTAAGACAGGCAAGTAAAAATGCTGGAGACTCTACTACACTGATATGAAAATTTTGACCTATACCGATAATTCTTTATATTTGAAAGCCGATAACCGATAATTCTTTATATTTGAAAGCCGATAACCGATAATTCTTTATATTTGAAAGCCGATAACCGGTATATCGGCCGATAAATCTAAATCCAAGTTTTTATTTAATTTTTGAGAGCCTGATTACAAAAACAAAGTCTTACCATTAAAAGCCATGACCCAAGCACACAATTATAATAATGTTCTCATTATTTTATGTAGCCGATATGACAGACTTGCGCTGCATCCTTTTTTTAAGTGATTCCAATCATATTTCAAGCAATTCAAAACCATCATGTTGAACCGTGCGCATCTGAAGTGTCTCAGCTGAAGGATATAATACATTATTAATCGGCTTTAATATATCGGCCACATTTTTTTAGCAGGCCAATAACGATAACATTAAAAATGAACATATATCGGCCGATATACCGATATGGTGGCCGATATATCGTGCATCCCTAGTAAATATTGATATTCGAAGCTCATTGTTCAATCTAAACTGTGGTTTTAATTGTTCGGATATCTAATCTTGATCTCCACGCTGATGGAGAAAAAAAAATCATCATCATCATCAGGAGTTTGGGTTCGTCCTGAGACCAACAGAAGAAGACAGAACTTTAATCAGTGTCCTGAAGATAGGATGATCTTATGGAGAAACCACAGAAGAATAGAATCAGTTCTGCCAATACACTCTTAATCTAGAGATTGGAAAGTGGGATTCTCATGTCTGGTTGTCTGACATTAGCAGGCTTCAGACGGTGTACATCAGAGAAACAGCCACAGGCGCTCTGAAGATAGACATAGTGGGCAGGAAAAGAGAACCTTTAACATAAGTGTGTGTGTGTGTGTGTGTGTGTGTGTGTGTGTGTGTGTGTGTGTGTGTGTGTGTGTGTCAAACATATATACCAAACGAACCCTGCGACCAAAATAAGATGCATCACAGAAGAGAGAGAGACTGACTGAGGGAAACCGAGGCGTTGAAAAAGAGAAAGGATGAATGATTCAGAGAAAACACCCTAATTAACATCTCTCGAGTTCTTTGCTGTCTCTTTATACAAGGTTTAAACTGATCTCTGAGTCGAGGGCTAATAAAAGCCAAAGCACAACCAGTCAAGACTTTAAAGGAACAGATCACTCAAAAACTCTGATGTCAGCTTGACTGACAGATTAAAAAAGCATTAAAAGCTTTCAAGTTTAAAGGTTATGGTTTCAAAGTTATACAAGCCTAAAAAAACAGACAGATAAAGAGACTCTCTGGTGCTTTAAAGACCCCAGAACACTGACCTGAAGATCTCTGAAGAACGATTCTTATCTCTACATAGTTATAACTATACAGAATAGCAAACTTGAGATAGATAGAAATTGTAAGATAGATGGACAGATAGATGGACAGATAGATAGATAGATAGATAGATAGATAGATAGATAGATAGATAGATAGATAGATAGATAGATAGATAGATAGACAGATAGACAGATAGATAGATAGATAGATAGATAGATAGATAGATAGATAGATAGAGATCTGATTATAGCGTTTTTCTCACGCGCGGTGGATCAGAGTCACTAACAGACACACAGAAAGAAAGGAAGATTTGAATGGAGGAAAGTGAACTCATCTTCTTTTATCTGTGAGGAAGGAACAAGCCGTGTCTCCTGAGAAAACAGAACAATGCATTTAGCAATGAGAAAGAGCTGAAAGAAAAGGCAAAGAAAACAGCAAATCCTCTTTGTGTGGCTTTAACAAGGCGAGAGTGAATGCATTTAATTGTACGTGTGTGTTTTATATGTGTGTGTGCTCTTTCTCCTGCCAGCTTGTCTTGCAGATGTGAATAACACAAGAGACTGTTGTCAGACACAACAAGCTCACAAAAAAACAGCCATATGTGCATATATGCACACAGAGGTCGACCGATAGTGGATTTCACCGATACCGATAACTAGGTTTGGCCGGACTTGCCGATAACCTATTAATCAACCGATAGTTTATAAAATGGATACTGGATAAAAACAAAAATAACACATAAAACTAATGCAAATAGCTTAATATTTGACATTAAGCATCTAGTAAACCAATTAATTACTTTATAATGATATGGCAACATTTCACTGTCGGTTAACCTGTTTTTGCCGATAACCGATTGTTCCACCAATCAGCAATCGGTGCCGATTAATCGGCAAAACCGATCGACCTCTAATGCATACATATAGAAGAACTGAACTGAGCTGGACGATGACATCACTGTTTTCTCCAGAGCGGCCAGATATATAAATGAACTAAATTAATAACTTTTTTACAACAAAAATGAACCATCACTGTACTTACTTAAGCAGGACTATGACGCTATTTTGTTCTAGAAACAATCTTTGTTGCATTATATTTTCCAGTTATTACTGTAAAGCTGCTTTGAAACAATCTGTATTGTAAAAAGCGCTAGGGTATACTGTAAATAAAGGTGACTTGACTTGACAAAACAGAAAGCATGTTAATGTGTAAAACGGCGAGTTAAGGGGTAAGGTATAAATCACCAAAGTCTTTCTGAACTGCCTTGGCTTGTCTGGGACACGTCCTGCTCTGTAATTTTACATTACATGTTTCTTTATCGCTCTGATGTGTAAATAAAGCACACTAATATCAGTGCAGGTACATCTACTGCAGTACAGCAACATCTTTACATCAAACTAATGATTGATGTTGAGGGCTTGTGCATTAGAGAACATGATCAACAGAGGCTGAAAGAGAGAATGAGAGAAGACAAGGAAGAATGAACAACTGTATTATAGTGAAATTTAATCACACCAACTCCTCTGACAGCACGCCGATAAGACTGTGATCTCACCCGCTCTCCATTACAGAGAGAGAGAGAGAGAGAGACATAGCAACCACTCTGCATCCCAGAATACTGGCAGAAGTAGACCATGACAACTCAGCAGCGTTACAGAAGCAGGCGATGGAAAAACACAACTTTATATAGAAAACTATAAATACTCCACCCTAACGCTGAGCAAAGTTCAGTGCGGTGGAGAAATCTGCATCTCAAACTCTCCTCTGATGCGTCTGTCTCAACAGATTACATATCTCTGGTAACAACATTACAATGAGATGAGAAATAAGAACAGAAAACCTGTTCATGAAAAGTTTGGTGCATAGAATGGGTCTGGATGGATGGATGGATGGATGGATAGGTTACACACACTGAGTGGCATCATTAGTTTTCAGCGTGAATGCCGTGAAAAACACATCTAAAATGAGAAAGACTTTGAGATCGACTGTACAACTAGATTTGACAAGAAATCTGAGGTATATTTTTACAGACTGCCGAAAGCTACAGAACAGAGAAGCAAAGGATCACTGCAATTCACAGAAACAACTGGATCCAGGCAGAGAAAGCTGGATTTACAGTTATTATTTTATGTCAATATGCTGAATTTAGGGGTAAAATCATACCCTATATATTGTATTGTTATATATTGTATTGACAACTCATCAATTAAATATTAAACATTGTATATTCTGCATAATTGGATGTTTTTAAATAAACACTGACAAAAAACTACAAGTTTTAGGGCTGAACGATATGATGATATATGGGATAAAACATTGATATTGTGATCACATGGATTTAGACCTATATTGTATTTATAAGCGTTCACAGGCAAATTTCCTTTATATATTTCCCCGGCGTGGAAATCAGGCTCATATAACTGTCAGGAAACACGATTTCTGGCCGCATGTCGATATCCACGATCACTGGATCTCTGGTCACTTGTAAGGAACACTATATCGAGTCCAAGCTTTAGTTTAAACTGATAATCGTTTGTTTTACTCGCGTTTTCTCAGTTTCCTCTATTAAACCCAGTCACTCAGCAGCTCTTCTGCCACTCGGTCCGGCTGAGGGAGTGTGTTCCCGTGGGAAAGTGACGTCAATGCATACTCTCTATTCAAGTCAAGTCACCTTTATTTAAAAAGTGGCATATCAGCTGTGGGACGCATGCATGGGCGTTTTATTTTTAGGTTATTGTTTTGTTGCAGCTAATGTTCTCATCTGACATCTCATATAATCCACTGAACACCGGAGAGAAAACACTTGTTCAGTTTTTAATATTCGGTGGAGGTATGATCACAACGAGAAGCACACGGTGTTCTTGTGAAACATCAAGGCTAGGAAAACAGATCCAAGCCATCTGGAGAAAAACACTGAAGGAGAAACACTGGCAACTTATGGTCAGTGCAATGACAACACACACTGAAAAACGCTCACTCGCACTCTTCAAAACCGCCAAAGCACTTCTCAAACGCTTGCGATGGGTTTTGATAGAGACGGTAATGTATTATTTAAAGTGCCCGAGGGAGAGACGCGGCAGCTTGAGAGAGGAAGGGTAATGGTAAGGTTAAGATGGAAAGTGACTTTATTTATGTCAAAATTCAGAAGCCATTTCAAATGCTTTGGGTTTTCATTATCAACTAATTCCTCATTAAATATTCGACTGCAAGACAATTATTATATGAGTAATAGTATGAAGATCTGATATTTGGCCATTCTTATTGAAATTGTAGGGTGATGTAATTGTTTTTTAATAACATATCAATCATGTATGTGTTAAAGTCCCCTGTAGTCAATGGTTTTATCCCTTAAAAATCACCAAAATGACATATTTAAATGTTTTTTTCCGTGAAAAAATGTCTTCATGCCTTAAAATAGCTTGAATGTAACTCGACACCCTTGCCTCATTTATTATATGGGTTCTATGAATATGTAAATGAGCCCCGCCTCCACTCACTCCCAGCAGCTCAAAGATCACACACGTTGATCTGATTGGTTACAAGGTAGTTTGTAAAATACCAAAATACTCAGCAATGGTGTTGACTTATGAATTTACACATGGTTTGTATATTAAAAACACCACATAAACATAAATAAACATAAACAACATTAAAAGCTTGATTTACCCCTCAGGGGGACTTGAACACCTATACAATATTAATAAATCAGAAGTAAAATATGGACTGACATATTATACCCCACTATTATTCACCCGGACAACTAACTGAAGAGAGTATTCATTATCAAAACAGTCTAAATGACTGAGAGAATCAATGGAAGATGATCAGCTGATGCACTAAAGAAACCTTAGGATTTCCATAGGGATAAACATCCCATTATTCCTCACTGGAGTCAAAACATCAATGCGCAATCTTACAAAATTCTCTTTTTTTTGCAGCATTACTCATTGGTGTCACCTTTACTATTTCCCAACACAAACACATCACAAGCTGCTGCATAAAACAAAACAATTCCAGTCTGAGACAGATGGAAATGAAGACTGATTGGCTCTTTGAAAGCCAGTAAGATTTTTGAGGATGATTGAGTAAGAAGACCCACATCCGAGGCTTGAATCTTCAGGTCAGATCAGCGGATGCATCATGAAAACTGAGGCAATTTAAAGTTGTAGGACTCAAAATCACATGCAAGGTTAAACCCTTAAACACAAAACAGTTTAGATGCATTTATCTGATCAGACCTAAAGCAACATGTCTGCATGTGACTCACGAATGAATTCTGGATATCTAATAACTAAAAAGCTGTAATATCATCTAAAAGAAATCATAAAAATGATTGACTGTATAACTGTGACTATAGGCCTATATTATGAACAGAACCACCACATGTTATAATAAAGGATGATGAACAGCCTTGCTCTCCAGTGTACAACATATGATCAGTAATAACTAACATCATAATTTCTTATGTACCTCTTCTCAGAGACAGAGTCTTTACTGGATAATGCACAATAATTACAACTTTAACATCCAAAAGACTGAAGGCTGCTCAAAATATCTCGTTTATAGTATTATTATGTCAGTGTTGTTATTTGATAATTTACACCTGTTTCATTAGCAACCCTTATGTTTGATATATAACATGGTACTACATGTCTTCCACATTCATTTATTATAGTATTTACATGGTTCTCCGAGGTTTTTGCTAGAATATCAAAATGTGAATGGTCACATTTAGGTGCAATTTTCTATCTGATCTCAGAGTTAAAACTGCTTTAATTGGAGTATTCGAATGTATTCAAGTAGATTCAGCCATAGTATTTCTGACAGGAATAAAAAGTTACCTGAAAAACATGGTATATGTCCAAAAAACATAGTATTATGTGAGTTTTAAAAAAACACAATACAAGTAAAATACTAAAAATAAACACGAACTTACTTTGACTCTCGAATTTCCTGATGATCGTGTCGAGGAAAGTGTTTTGCGGCGCGACGTGCCCTCGTCGTACCGGCATCCTCGCGCGCTCAGTCCAGCGAGTGTCACGAGCTCAAGCTGACCTTCCTGCCACACTCTGCGTGCCCTGGGCACGCGCGGGTCCACACGGCGACGCGCGAGCTTCCCGCGCTCTGGGGAACTTCATCAGCACGCGCGAGCCCTCAGGAGAACACCACGCTATATACTTATCCAAGAGACAACCGTTTCCAGCTTCCGAAGATTGTTTACGTCGCGTAATCCCTCAAAAAAAATGATGAAAGTATCGCTAGACTAATTTACTCCGTGACATGTTGGACGCTGAACTCTGTGTGACTGGAACGCGCTCGCGAGGTACCCTAATTTCACCATAGTCACGTCCTCGGGTATCCCTTTGTCCAATTAAAGCGCTCTTCTGGGTTTTCATACGTCAAAAACAAAATGTAACAAGAAATGAGATTTCTTCTTCTTTCTTAGAAGAAAAGAGATGCGATTCATTTGACGCGTATCGCACTCGCGCGCGCTCCTCCCGTTTCGATGGTGACCAACGACAACATCGAGCTCGTGATGCCAGCGTCTGTTTAACTACAATACAAACACCACTAAACTTAAATAATTCCTTATTACTAGTAAAGAACATGTATATTGCTGTGTGTTTCTGTTTAGTTCATTTCATTCCGGTGTCATTTGTCTTCTTTCGCAGGTGTCGAACCCTTGATGTCGTCATCTCCCGGGCTCTTGTGGAAAAGGAACAGAAATCACGGACTTCAACTGAACGGTAAATTGGGAGACTTCACGAGGATCCCGAACGATCACCGAAGGCTCCATGCGAGATCCTATAACTCACCTGACAGTTGCGCGCGCGCGCGAGAGAGAGCTTTCAACGCGCTTTGTTTTCCACCTTCGGCGGCGTCGCGCTGTCACACTGTACATGATACGTCATCGTCGGTGCACGCGTCGCGGGCGTGGGGTTTCCCTGCGCCGTCACGCGAGTGCAGACAAAAGACACTCCTCGTGGTCCAAAACACCAAGATTATGCACATATGCGGAGGTTTTCAGTGCAATAACAACGATTTTGCAACTTCTTGCTTATTAGCCTAAAAAGCTAAATAAGAGGAGTCAAAAACCTTGTGAAATCAGGGCTTTTGTCCACATTTATCCAGACTGTCTTTGAAGCATCTCTGCCTCCTCCTCCCCATCAATCCCTTTCATGCACTAGCCGTGACACACTTTCACAAGCTGGGAATGGAATAAAATAAATGCATGTGTGCTGTGGTGCATCTTTGTCTTCAATAAACTGCCACACTAGTAAATAAGCCCACTATTACCAAAAAAGGTTAGTTTAATTGTGCATTAAAGTCAGTAAAAATCACAAAAATTTTGCATTTTCTCAATCATTTTGAATTGCATAATAATGAAGAAACCAGTTTAAACTCATAATCATGAATGAAATAAGAAACATTTTCAGTGGTTAAGACCATAAATTTAACAAAGGCTATAGATGCAATTATGCACATTTAGAAATAAATATATTTGATGTAAGAAGTTCTATATAAAAATAATGTTATATATCAAACCACAGACCTCAGTGCATTTAAGAAAAAAATATCTCTACTTTAGTAAAATCGTCTTATTCTTAATTGCTTTTTTATAATACAATAATTTGCTACAAAACATTTATCAAAGAAATCAGTTGGCAATAATAATAATTAATTTTTTATAATCAACGTGAGCTAGATTAATTAAAATACAAAATATTAAAGACTGAAAAAAGTAATAAATCCAAACATAATTTAAAGGCTGTACAGATTGTAGATCTCGTAGAGCTTTAGGAAATATTAAATAGAGAAGATTCAGTCATATAATGACAAGCTGCATAAAGAAGACCGGACGAAGCGTTTCTCTCCACTCATCAGCGTCTCGACGGGTCTCCACCTGCGCAAAGAGGAAAAGGAGATGAATTTGCAGCTTTTGGAAATATTTTATCATGCATTCTTGATTCATACCTTTCTGAAAGTTCACTGTAATGAGCTAGTACACAAGAAAATATCATTAAATATGCATTTAGTCTCAGACACGCTGCAAAAAGCAATGTTCTTCCTTCATTTCTGTATTATTGTCCAGTAAACATGATGCACTTATTTGAGATGCACAATACAAGATAATTATTAACTTCAAAACTTCCCTTTAGTTTATTTTCTGATGGCAGATTTCTTGTTTTTAAGCACAAACTCACTTGATTTTTATACACTTTCAGAAATGAATGTCATTTTGCATCTCAAGTAAATGGATGTTTAGATGTTTGTACAAAATACTGAAGAACGTGATTTTTTGCAATGCATCATCATATATTTAATCAATGCAACTGCAAAGAGTCGTTCAAACAAACAAGTATTCTACAAAAACTTCTTGCTAAATTCAGAATAATGATGTGCATTAAAGTGTTAAAATGGACATGACGGTTTCATATCTCTCTTTCACATCTCAACAAAGACAGGAAGCTTTTAGCGCTAATGCAACACAATAAAGACAAAAGGAAGCCAATTGATGCTTTATGTGTATTATCATTCTTGCGGTGCATTATGGGAAATGCTGTGGTCTTGTAAACGGTCTAAATAGGTGTTCTAGGAAGCATTATAGCAACAAATGCATTCAAACTCAATTGAACAACATTCACAATGACAATTTAATTGATCAATATTCAGTTTGCGTGATTCTTTAATCGCCGCACCCTCGCACAAAATCCACAGTTTCACGTTCGTTTGATCCAGTCATTCTGACATGCCTTGAGAGCATAAGTCATGCAGACAATCTCCTCGGTACAAATGAAGCGGCTCCATGATGGCGTAGGATAAAAAACGCAACCCCTCGCTCTAAGTGAAGTCCCACAGATTCAATTAGCTAATGAGATCAATCGCATTGATGAATGACTAAACACTGACGAGGACAAGCCTAATGAGATCAGGCATGCTGGAGACGCAGCGTACATCACAATCAGGCTCGTTATAGCATGACAACATGATGCTTCGGTTATGAATTGTGGAAATACCACATGCCCTTCAGAGCTGGCCGGTAAAAACTATCAATAATTTATGTATGTCAATATGAATGAAGTTCATGATAAATGTCTGTTAAAAAAAAAAAAAAATTTTTGTAACGCTTTAGTTTATACGGAAGCGTATTGCATTCAAAAAAAAAAATCTGTTTTTCTGAATTAACGAGTTAATTATCACAGAATTATGAGATACATTTTTCTTTAAAAACATTTTTTTCACTCTGTTTTTATGAATTAATGAGTTACTCATAATTCTGAGATATTTAACTCGTTAATTCATAAAAACAGAGTAGATCTTTTTCCTCAAGTGAATGCAATACGCTTCCTTAAGTTTAGGATCTAATTCTCATGATTAACTAGTTGCTTATTAGGATGCATATTACTGTTTATTGGCTGTTTATTAGTACTTATAAAGCACAAATTTAATGCATGATCATATTCTACATCCCTTAATTTTATCCAATACCTAAACTTAACTACCTTACTAAATACTAATAAGCAGTAATTAGGAGTTTTTGAAGATTTATTAAATGTTGTGTGTTTTCCCCCACTGTAATAAGATTTATTAAAGTCCCCCTGTGGTGTAAATCCAGAGTTTAATGTTGTTTATGTGTGTATGTGGTGTGTTTAATACGCTTTAAGACACACCGTGTGTAAGTTCATAAGTCGACAGCATTGCTGAGTATTTCCTGCTTAAAACTGCAGTGAACCAAAGACAGTCTCAAACACACGGTTTGAAATCGCTGGTGTTTCTGACGTCACAAACGACCTTGTAACCAATCAGATCAACGTGTGATCGTCAACCAGTGGATCTCTGAGCTGAGTGAGTGAGTGGAGGCGGGGCTCATTCGCATATTCATAGAACCGCGCATACTAAATGAGGCAAGGGTGTCGAGTTACATTCAAGATATTTTAAGGCATGAAGAATTTTTATTCACGGAAAAAACACTTAAATATGTAATTTTGAGGAGTTTTAAGGGAAAAATGATTGCCTACAGGGGGGCTTTAACAGTGTAAATCCCCATCATGGAAAACTAATAACATGGGAGTGACAGAGTTGTGTTTTTATGATCTCTTGGCACATTTGTCCTCTCTAACAGCGCGCCAGTCTCTCCAAAGCAAGCGCCGAGGATCGCCCCCCGATGTCCCCGGGCTTCACCCACCCTGGCAGCTGGTGCACTCGCAGCTGTGGATGACGGGCAGAACGACAGGCTCCACGTCTCCGCTGGCGCACTGAAGGCTGAGGAACCGCACCGGGTTCTGCGGGTCGAGCCTGTAACTACAGCAGTCGCAGAACGCCTGCAGGTACGGCTCCTGAAACAGAGAGAGTGTGTGTTACGCGTCAGTTTGTCATTCATTCATTTGCTGCGTCTCAATTCGCCTACTTATACTACGCCCTAAAAGTATTTACTCGTTTTGTGAAGAAAAAAGTAGATACTTATTGGTTGCTTTCTGTCACTGTTAACTGACCTGTCAATCATCTTGTCACAAACCTGTCAATCATCTCGACAGACTCATCTTGTCAAATATAAAATCCTCCACATATCATTTCCTACAGTATCGGAGAGAAATGTTGATCTGCAGTCGCGTGTCTTTCATGCAGAGACTCTCCTCATATTAATGCAGAATGATGCATTTAAAAGTTAATGGCCAAACGGATCTTTATGAAAGCACACACTGTTATTGCAGATGAACTATAACACGGATAACATTACATAAATATTTTTTTACCAGGTTAAACTTTGATTAGACATTTAAATCTTTATCTAAACCTCTCACCGTCGGTCGCACATATCCGCCATGTTTTTTAACACTTTTTACTCGTGTTTGTAGTTCCTCCTCGAAAACGCAGTGGATTGTGGGTAATATTAGCCGTTATAGTGAGCACGGAAATAGTAGATCATCCGGAGACTTCTGGCACACTCTTTTCAATATACTATGCTTTGGGACACTCTTATTTTAATCTCACACACTGTTTAGGATGGATAGTGTGGACATTGAGACGCAGGGAGAGAGATTTTTTTTTTTTTTTTTTAATTTAAAACTTTATTATATTACTTTATCAATTCATAAAAAAATTAACACCACAAAATATCAAAACACAACTCTGAGCTTTTTTAGTATTTACTTGTATTGTGTTTTTTTTAAAACTCACATAATACTGTTTTTTGGACATATACCATGTTTTTCAGGTAACTTTTTATTCCTGTCAGAAATACTATGGCTGAATCTACTTGA
>CM060614.1:794608-807074 GCA_030578255.1 Tiaroga cobitis | reverse complement strand
TCTCACCTCTCACCTCTCACTCTCTCTCTCACACCTCTCACTCCTCTCTCCTCACACCTCTCACTCCTCACCTCACACCTCTCACTCCTCTCTCCTCTCTCCTCTCACTCCTCACTCCTCACACCTCACACCTCACTCCTCTCTCCTCTCACCTCTCACCTCTCACCTCTCACTCCTCTCTCCTCACACCTCTCACTCCTCACTCCTCTCCTCCTCACTCCTCTCCTCACACCTCTCACTCCTCACTCCTCTCTCCTCTCTCCTCTCTCTCCTCTCTCCTCTCACCTCTCACTCCTCTCTCCTCTCACCTCTCACTCCTCTCTCCTCACACCTCTCACTCCTCACTCCTCTCTCCTCACTCCTCTCCTCACACCTCTCACTCCTCACTCTCCTCTCTCCTCTCTCCTCTCTCCTCCTCTCTCCTCTCTCCTCTCTCTCCTCTCACCTCTCACCTCTCACTCCTCTCTCCTCACACCTCTCACTCCTCTCTCCTCTCACCTCTCACTCCTCACACCTCACACCTCACTCCTCACTCCTCTCTCCTCTCACCTCTCACCTCTCACTCCTCTCTCCTCACACCTCTCACTCCTCTCTCCTCTCACCTCTCACTCCTCACACCTCACACCTCTCTCCTCTCTCCTCTCACTCCTCTCTCCTCTCTCCTCTCACTCCTCTCTCCTCTCTCCTCTCACTCCTCTCTCCGCTCTCCTCTCACTCCTCACTCCTCACACCTCCCACCTCTCTCCTCACTCCTCTCTCCTCTCTCCTCACTCCTCTCTCCTCTCTCCTCACTCCTCTCTCCTCACTCCTCTCTCCTCTCTCCTCACTCCTCTCTCCTCACTCTCACTCACTCCTCTCTCCTCTCACTCCTCACACCTCACTCCTCACTCCTCTCTCCTCTCACTCCTCTCTCCTCTCTCTCCTCTCACTCCTCACACCTCACACCTCTCTCCTCTCTCCTCTCACTCCTCTCTCCTCTCACTCCTCTCTCCTCTCTCCTCTCACTCCTCTCTCCGCTCTCCTCTCACTCCTCACTCCTCACACCTCCCACCTCTCTCCTCACTCCTCTCTCCTCTCTCCTCACTCCTCTCTCCTCACGGACACTCGGTTCTGCTTCTTAAACTGAAGGAAACTCACTGCATATGTTCTGAGCTGAAGTAGCAGCGACTTGTTCAAGAGCGGCAGGAGATTCTCAGGTCAAACTCAGCATATGGATCTAAGAATAGAGATCCACTCACTGCACTGGGAGAAACCACTTCACAAAGCTCGACCGGTGTGTGTGAGGAAAATAATGCAGCTGGTTTACATATTATAATATTATTTAGAAGAGTGAGAGGAGTGAGGAGAGAGGAGTGAGGAGAAACTTTATATGTTTCTCATCCTACACTGTAACAGATAATGAGTTCATCTATAATAAAGATTAAATTATGAAGCTCCAGTAGACGAAGCGGTGGAAGATTATGATTACTCATTATAATATGCATATTAAATTATGCATCTATTGGAATATAGTTCAGCTAAAAGTATAGTTCATATAGCTCGTCTAAAACTTAAATAAAAATTCACATTAAATTATAAAACAGGTAAAATACTCAAAAATATTATTAATTTAATGTATTTAATTAAATATTAAAAAATAAAAAATAATTAAAAAAGTCAAATTTAAGATGCGTGCGAGACAAAATAAAAAAATACACAACTAAAACAATTAGAAGTACACAAACTGTTTTTTTTTTATATTAAATAAAAATGAGAAAATCAACAAATACAAACTAAATAAAAATAAATAAATAAGTAAAACTTAAGATGCATGCAAAATTAAAAATATAAAAATAAAAATAAAACTACACTGTAACAGATAATGAGTTCATCTATAATAAAGATTGAATTATGAAGCTCCAGTAGACGAGGCGGTAGAAGATTATGATTACTGATTATAATATGCATGTTAAATTATGCATCTATTGGAATATAGTTCAGCTCATATAGCTCTTCTTTACTGTAATAATGGCTTTGGGTGTCTCATATAAACAAAGTCTGAGCGTCAAACTCATTTAACTCTAGAGGACGTTTCTTAAAGTGATGCAAACCACAGCAGCCCAAGAATACTGACACGACTGCAACGTTCTGCTTAACCTGCTAGTTTGGAGATAAACTGTATGCAAATAGGATGGAAATTAGGTTTTAATGAAACCAATTTCAAAATTCCATCTCTAAGCACAGAGGACTTTGGAGAAGCGCAGTTCCTTTCTTACGCTGTCTGTGTAATCAGAAGTGGCTTTCTAAAAAAAGACAGTATCGTTTCTCTATATGAGAGCAGCTGATTCTCCGGTGATTATATGGCTGGGAAAGGTGAGCTACAGGAATAGCAGCGCTGCTGAACGAAGGAGGAGAGATCCGAGGGTCCGTTATATTGTGGGATCGCACTCTATTCCCCGTCTGAGATGCCACTGAGAGAAGCACAAGTTTTGTTCTTATATAAAATAAAGGCCTTTATGTGTAGTTTTGGGTACGTTTTCCTCATTCTCAGTCAATATTATTAGTGGGGTACCCCAGGGTTCAATACTGGGCCCGCTTCTTTTTAACATAGTCAAACCAAAAATTATTCTGACACCAGATATAATTTTTTAGATCGTTTCACTAGTGTGATCAGGACACTATAGTTCATTTATGTGAGTGAGGAGAGCAAGATAAAGTAAACTGTGACACATTATACCCAAAAACACTTCATACAGTGACTACCAGAAAAAATATAAAAATGTGACACTTTGAGCTGATGATGTTTTGCTGAAGTATGTTTTCTGTAATTGCTAATGCTCTTTTTACACACACACTGAACAACATGAAGCATTGCTTGGTCACTGGTTAAGCTAAACTGGTATTATCTAATTGTGTAGTTAAATTTAACAGCTGACAGATATTCAACATAATTCATGTGTGAGAGTCTAACAGAAGGACGGACAAAACCAGTCAAATATCCACTGATCTGAGAACTCTGAGTTCTGCTCATATTTATTACCATTAAACTGTGATAATGTGAGAAATGTTGAAGGAGTCTGAGTAAGTTTCAGTTTGACTGTATATATGCTTTTGCTGGGGATATTATTAGGAAGCATAATGTTTCTTTGCATTTTTATGCTGATGATACTCAGCTTTATTTGCAGATGAAAACTGGTAATTGATTCAGCCATTATATTTCATCAGTTTCATGATAGTCCAAAACGAATTAATTATGAATATGTTTCAGCCTCTGTCCATTGGCTTCCGGTCCATTTTAGGATCCAATTTAAGATTTTGTTGTTTGTTTTTAAAGCTCTTAATGACCAAACTCCATCTAATCTTGAAGACATTATTATTCCCATTACCATTTTTATAACTAAGCTGAAAACACATATTTACTCCTAGGCATTTTAATATACGTTTTATATTTTTGCATTGTATTTTTAATGTGTTGTATTTTAATGTATTGTATGTAGCTGTTTTTAATTGTGCTATATAAATAAAATGGAAATACTTTAACTCATGTTAACTAATGAACTTGATTATAATGTATTCACTAACATGAACTAACAATGAGCAATACATTAGTTACAGTATTTATTAATCTTTGTTAATGTTAGTTAATATAAATACAGCTGTTCATGTTAGTTCACAGTGCATTAACTAATGTTAACAAATACAACCTTTGATTATGACGACATATTAGTAAATGTTGAAATTAATATTAATTAATATTAATAAATGCCGAAGAAGAATTGTTCGTTCTTAGTTTATGTTAACTAATGAACCTTAATGTAAAGTGTTACCGATAACATTTACTTGCAACCGCACTAAACTCTCGAGCTCTGGCACACGGCAGCAGGTTTAACAGGAGAAATGAAGGACTCGTTCTAGCCGCGACTTTACTCAGAGAGAACAGGTGCATGCTGGGATTGGGACACACAGGTGCATGCTGGGATTGGGACACAGGTGCATGCTGGGATTGGGACACACAGGCTGAGAGCTTCAACAGATGCGTTCGTCTGTGAACAGAGTCCAGGAGGAACCAGTCCTCACAATCTCCTCAAGATCACAGACAACAACACAATACTTGCCTTGAATAAAGCGTTCGTTAACCCAAAAATTAATATGCTTTCTTGTAGCTCAAAAAGTAGATCATAGTCAAGTCACGTTTATTTATACAGCGCTTTTTACAACACAGAGTGTTTCAGAGCAGCTTTACAGAGATAACAGGAGAATAATGCAACAAAGTTTGTTTCCAGAAGAGAAGAGCGTCACAGATTTTGTAAGCTCAGCGATGTTTCATTTTTGCTGTAAAAGTTATTCATTTAGTTAATTTAAATATATATATATATATATAGCCACTCTGGAGTAAACCGTGATGTCATCGTCCGAAAAGTGTATATGATGGTTGTGTGTGTGTGTGTGTGTGTGTGTGTGTGTGTTTGTGTGTGTGCCTCACCTGTGGTGTCCGGTGTATTTTGCTCCTTTGATGTGTCCGATGCCCCTGCAGCCCGGAGTCGGACACACACCCTGCGTCACCGAGCTCTTCACGTCTGAGAGCCCTGCGTGTGCTTTAAAACAACAATACACACGCTCAAAACAACAATGCACACGCTCAAAACAACAATACACACGCTCAAAACAACAATACACACGCTCAAAACAACAATACACACGCTCAAAACAACAATACACACGCTCAAAACAACAATACACACGCTCAAAACAACAATACACACGCTCAAAACAACAACACACAAATACACACGCTCAAAACAACAATACACACGCTCAAAACAACAATACACACGCTCAAAACAACAATACACACGCTCAAAACAACAACACACACGCTCAAAACAACAACACACACGCTCAAAACAACAACAACAACACACACGCTCAAAACAACACACACGCTCAAAACAACAACACACACGCTCAAAACAACAACAACACACACGCTCAAAACAACAACACACACGCTCAAAACAACAACACACACGCTCAAAACAACAACACACACGCTCAAAACAACAACAACAACACACACGCTCAAAACAACAACACACACGCTCAAAACAACAACACACACGCTCAAAACAACAACACACACGCTCAAAACAACAATACACACGCTCAAAACAACAATACACACGCTCAAAACAACAATACACACGCTCAAAACAACAATACACACGCTCAAAACAACAACACACACGCTCAAAACAACAACACACACGCTCAAAACAACAACAACACACACGCTCAAAACAACAACACACACGCTCAAAACAACAACACACACGCTCAAAACAACAACACACACGCTCAAAACAACAATACACACGCTCAAAACAACAACACACACGCTCAAAACAACAATACACACGCTCAAAACAACAATACACACGCTCAAAACAACAATACACATGCTCAAAACAACAATATACACGCTCAAAACAACAATACACACGCTCAAAACAACAATACACACGCTCAAAACAACAATACACATGCTCAAAACAACAATATACACGCTCAAAACAACAATACACACGCTCAAAACAACAATACACACGCTCAAAACAACAATACACACGCTCAAAACAACAACACACACGCTCAAAACAACAATACACACGCTCAAAACAACAATACACATGCTCAAAACAACAATACACACGCTCAAAACAACAATACACATGCTCAAAACAACAATATACACGCTCAAAACAACAATACACACGCTCAAAACAACAATACACATGCTCAAAACAACAATACACACGCTCAAAACAACAATACACACGCTCAAAACAACAACACACACGCTCAAAACAACAACACACACGCTCAAAACAACAATACACACGCTCAAAACAACAATACACACGCTCAAAACAACAACACACACGCTCAAAACAACAACACACACGCTCAAAACAACAATACACACGCTCAAAACAACAATACACATGCTCAAAACAACAATATACACGCTCAAAACAACAATACACACGCTCAAAACAACAATACATAACACACAATGAATGAGCGCAGTGCATTAGCCTGCATTTGACTTCATGAAACACTAATGTAACATGTTTCTACAGCATTACTCTAGTGACCAGCGGCTATTTCAGTTCCACACACACACACTCGGATGATAGTAACGCTTCATATATCATACTAAACACAGTAAAACTTCACGTCTCTCTGGTCAGCCGAGTAATTCATCATGTGTTCTATTAGTGTGGCATAATGGGAACAGACTCTCTCTCTCACACACACACACACACACACACACACACACACACACTCACCGAGTGGTGGTTCTAGCGGGTGACCCGTCCTGGAGCACCAGCCCATCGGATGAAGATCCGGCAGATCTGAATCCACCCAGAAATCAAACTTCTCATGCCAGCCGTCGAAATGCACCTGAGGAACCGAGAGATCCTCATTACACAACCACACAATACAGCAAACACACACTCGAGTTTCTCTTACAGCTTAATCTGCAGTCATCCATTCAGATGAGGCCATGAACATAAAACAACAAAGAAACTAGAAACTTGAGTCCAAAAATGAATAAATATAGAGATGATTTGGGGTCAAAAAAGAAATAAATCAATACTTGTATTCATCAAGGATGCATTAAACTGCAGTAAAGACATTTATAATGATAACATATTCTATTTAAAATAAATGGAGGCATTCACAGGGTTCGTACAGACACCGTTAAATGCAATTCCTGGACTTTTCAAGCACTACTTTTTTTTTTTTTTTTTAAGGACTACAATCAGAGATCTCACTTATCAAACAATATCCTTAATTTCTTTCAAATGATAAAAAATAAACAAATGAAAATAAACCAATAAAACAAAATGGTAGAAATAAAGTGCAGCAGAAGCAATGACTAGTAACTTTAACCATTGAAAGGATACTATGACAAAGATATCGCTTTCCTTATTAAATCAGATTTTTTCTCCCATGAATATATGATTGACCTGAAGAATGAAAGCTGTATCATCTACTGGGATATTGATGAGCAATATCACACTCATAGCCATGAGAAATGCCTCTATATCAGACGGACCACAGCAGAAATTGAAAAAAGATTGTTTCATCGATAAAATTAAACAGTAACTTCACATATATTCTCTTTTAATAATTCAAGCACTTTTCAAGTACTATTTCATAAATCTGGCCATTTCCAAGGGTTTTCCAGGACTTACATTTAAACAATTCAAGCATTTTAAGCTCCTTGTACAAACCCTGCATTCAAAATGTGTGACGTGTGTAACGGGAGCGATCAGCTCTTCCTCACTTTGACTCTGTAGTCTTCGGTGTCGGTGACGGTGGCGACGCGGATCAGCATCGGGTTTCTCCTGTCCACACACTCCAGCTTCATGAGCGGCTGGAACCCGTGAGCCGGTCTCTACAGGAACACCACAGGTCAGAACACACACACACACACACACACACACACACACTCTCACTCACTCTCTCACTCTCACACACACACACACACACACACACACACACACTCTCACTCACTCTCTCACTCTCACACACACACTCTCACTCACTCTCTCACTCTCACACACACACACACACACACACTCCAGCTTCATGAGCGGCTGGAACCCGTGAGCCGGTCTCTACAGGAACACCACAGGTCAGAACACACACACACACACTCTCTCTCACTCTCACACACACACACACACACACACACACACACTCTCACTCACTCTCTCACACACTCTCTCTCACTCTCTCACTCTCACACACACTCACTCTCACTCACTCTCACACTCACACTCACTCACTCTCACACTCACTCACTCACTCACTCACTCACTCACTCACTCACTCACTCACTCACTCACTCACTCACTCACTCACACACTCACTCACTCACTCTCACACACTCTCACTCACTCTTTCACTCTCACACACACTCACTCTCACTCACTCTCACTCACTCTCACTCACTCTCACTCACTCTCACTCACTCTCACTCACTCTCACACACTCACACACTCACACACTCACACACTCACTCTCACTCACTCACACACTCACTCTCACTCACTCTCACTCACTCACTCACTCACTCACTCACTCACTCACTCACACGCTCTCACTCACTCACACACTCACTCTCACACTCACTCTCACTCACTCTCTCTCACTCACTCACTCACTCACTCACACGCTCTCACTCACTCACACACTCACTCACTCACTCACTCACTCACTCACTCACTCACTCACTCACTCTCACACTCACTCACTCACTCACTCACACTCACTCACACGCTCACACTCTCTCACTCTCACACACACGCTCACACTCACACACACTCTCTCACACTAACTCTCTCACTCTCACACACACACACTCACTCACACGCTCACACTCTCTCACACTAACTCTCTCACTCTCACACACACACACTCACACGCTCACACTCGCTCACACTCGCTCACACTCGCTCACACTCGCTCACACTCGCTCACACTCGCTCACACTCGCTCACACTCGCTCACACTCGCTCACACTCGCTCACACGCTCACACGCTCACACACTCACTCGCTCACTCGCTCACTCGCTCACTCGCTCACTCGCTCACTCGCTCACTCTCTCACTCGCTCACTCGCTCACTCACTCACTCACTCACTCACTCACTCACTCACTCACTCACTCACTCACTCTCACACACTCGCTCACACTCACACACTCACACACTCACACACTCACACACTCACACACTCACACACTCACACACTCACACACTCTCTCACTCACACACTCACTCTCACTCTCACTCTCACTCACTCTCACACTCACTCTCACACGCTCACACTCGCTCACACTAACTCTCTCACTCTCACACACACTCACTCACACTCACACACTCACTCACTCACTCACACGCTCACACTCACTCTCACACTCACACTCACTCTCACACTCACACTCACTCACTCACTCACTCACTCTCACACTCACTCTCTCACACTAACTCTCTCACTCTCACACACTCACTCACTCACTCACTCTCACACTCACTCTCTCACACTAACTCTCTCACTCTCACACACTCACTCACTCTCTCCCACACTCACAGCTATGAAACACACTGACACACACACACTCACACTGCTATGAAACACACACACACACACTGCTATGAAACACACTCTCACCACACAGAAGGCTTGACTCGGGGCGGCAGATGCGCTGGTGTCTTCCATGTAATCATCCCAGGTGAAATGCTCTGGATTGGGGTGTCCTAAAACACAGATACACACAATCACACACAAACAAACACACCTGTACGTACGGCTGAAGTGTTGTGAAAATCTGAGTTTAAACAGATAGCGTGTGCTGTGGTGAATCGAGGTCATGTCTGATCGGATTCCTCAAGGCAAACGCTCTCGCTCGGATGATTTACTGACGGATCCTTCAAACACCAGAGCTTTCCTCACACACACACACACTCTCCTCAACAGTCCTGCTAAATGCTTTTGCATACAGTCATGTGAGAACCTATTATTATGGAGGCTTGTTTCCGCTACAGAATAAAACATCTTAAAAGATAATTGGGACATTTTATCTCACAATTTTGAGTTTACATCTCGCACTTCTGACTTTATAACACTCATTGCGGAGGAAAACATGTTCTAGTCGAGCCTAAAACAACATCAAGACTTTGAGGGCATAATATCACACACAATTCTGACTTTATTACTCGCAATTGTGAGTTTATATTAATAAGTCAGAATTGCAAGATAAAAAAAAGTCGCAATTACCTTTTTATATTTTATTCTGTGGCGGAAACAAGCTTCCATATATTATGCCCTCAAAGTCTTGATGTTGATTATTCTCCTCATATTCTCCATTGTTGCGGCTCCTCTCTTCCCAGTCTGTCAGTAACGCTCTGTTTACTTCCTGTCTCTATGAAGCCCCTCCTCCTGAAAAGCACACTGTGCTCTGATTGGTCGGCTGGAGCAGTGTGTTGTGATTGGTCGAGCGCTTCGAGTGTGTTTGGGAAATGCCCCGCCCCTTTCCATATCCGCCAGTTTAACACACTACTAACTAACTCAACCAGGCCCCGCCCCTTTATTCTGCGTATGAATTATTATAATGAGGACTTCGATAAGTCGGTACTGACATTTTTATAATGTGAGGCTTTGAGCGCTGTTGAGCGGAGTTGTAAACACTTCTGATTGGCCATTGTTCACAAGCTCATTGGATATGTCTGTGATTGGCTACAAGTGAGTTTTTGCTTAAAACAAGCTAAATTATCTGTCAATGGGGTCAGAAAAATAATCTCGTTTCTGTTTGAATTAACATTATTTTTCTTCCCCCATTTGCAGATAATTTTGCTTTTTTTTAAGCATCAACTTAATTTTGATTAATTCCCCCAGAATACGGGACATTATATCTAATATCTCATCTAGTAAATGCATCTTGATTTAATTTTTTTTTAGATATTTGGACTGGAAACAAGACAAAAATATTATATATATATATATATATATATATATATATATATATATATATATATATATATATATATATATATATATATATATATATATATATATATATATTAAAAAATTCTAAGTAAAAAAAGCATTTTTTGCAGTAGGGGTATACAATATACCCCTATATATATACTAAATATATGCTATATTTTCTAAATGTCATAATCATCTGTTAACAAACAAGTATTCATTACTTCAGTGAGCTCATAGTTTCTGCATTAAATTATTACATTGTTTAAATTAATACCTTTTTAGCTAACTGTGACTGTATATGTACATTTCTGAAACGCATAACTCAGACAGTTTCCTCTGGTAATAACGGATCACTGTAATGTGCATTTTCTGTAAAGCTGCTGTGAAATGATGTGTTGTGAAAAGCGCTGTACAAATAAACGGGTCCTGTCGGGTTCATACCCACCCTGAGGTGCCGTGAGCGGGCGGCCGTGATCCTGACACCAGCCCACCGGGTGAATGTGAGGACTGCTCGCGTCACACCTGACCAAACAAAACACACAACATCATCACTTCCTGCGTTTATCCAGCCAATGGAGAAGAGTTTTTGAAACCAACATGTGTGTGTACGGTGTGTGAGGGCTTTGCTTCTTTCATGACGACAAATATACAGTCAAACCGAAATTTATTCAGAAACCATTCTCATATTATCACAGTTTATTCGCTATAGTTTACAACATATATGACAAGAAATATGATATTTGACTGGTTTTGTCCGTCCTTCTGTTAGACTCTCACACATGAATTATGTTGAATATCTGTCAGCTGTTAAATTTAACTACACAATTAGATAATACCAGTTTAGCTCAACCAGTGACCAAGCAATGCTTCATGTTGTTCAGTGTGTGTGTAAAAAGAGCATTAGCAATTACAGAAAACACACTTCAGCAAAACATCATCAGCTCAATATATGTATAAATGTCACAGGTAGTCACTGTATGAAGAATATTTGGGTATAATATGTCTCAGTTTACTTTATTTTGCTCTCCTCACTCACATAAATGAACTATAGTGTCCTGATCACACTAGTGAAACAATATCAAAAATGATATCTGGTGTGTGATGTTGTGTGGTTGGACTGTATGATCTCTTCCTGAAGGCTCGCTGTGAGCATCTGTGTGAGAGCTTCTCCTGCTGGATACACACAGCAATAACACACACAGAACAGAGTTTATGATTTTTCTGCATTAATCCATTTATATCTGCAGTGAGAACACACTCACACACTCGTCTCTATCTCTGTGTGTGTGTGTGGGACCGACTCTATTTTTACCTCCTCTTCCTCTCTGGGGCTTTTCATGAGCAAATCAAATCCCAGCGGTAATGTGGATTTATGTAAAACACAGACGTGCATCAGAGGATACGAGTGCGGGACTGGAATCAATCAGTCGTTATAAACACACGTTACATAAGCAGAAGTGGACGTGCATATTAATAATGTGATGCTACACTAATACAGTCACAACCTCCAGTAAACATCCACTGGATATCAGAGACGTGTAATAATTCATCGGTGCATCACACCTCTTATGAATTATCATCATTACACAGCCTTTATTCCTACATTCTTTCATCTCTTCCCTTCTTATGATGTATTGAATGTTTGTTTTTATCAGGTTTTTTGCATATTCAGCCGTTTCGACACTTTTCATATTATTAATGTACATTCATATTTCACACAGATTAATGATAAACACATTTTACAAAAAGTACAGTTATAGTATTGTGATAGTAACATGACTATTTACCTATCTATCCATCTATCTATCTATCTATCCATCTATCTATCTATCCATCATCCATCTATCCATCATCCATCTATCCATCATCCATCTGTCCCTCTATCCATCCATCCATCCATCCATCCATCATCTATCCATCATCCAT
>CM060614.1:787108-789608 GCA_030578255.1 Tiaroga cobitis | reverse complement strand
CATCCATCCATATATCCAACCATCCATCCAACCATTCAGGAGTTACTAAAGGTAAAGTAACAGGCACATGACTTGTTGTGAATAAACATCTCAGCCGGGGTGTTTAGGACGATAATGGAGATCTAAGTCTAAACGAACCTTTGGGTGGATGAAGTTTGCGTCCTGTGGACTCGCACCATCCGGCCGGCTTGATGTCAGGAGAGTCGGCGTTTACCCAGAAGTCATAGCACTCTGAGTACCCGTCGATACGGAGATGCAGGCGGAAGCCAATCACCTTCAACAACAAGCATCAGCAAATCAACAGGAATCTCAACTTACCCAAAAACAAACATATATTGTGCAAAACGGTCAATTAAAATTCAATGTAATTTTTCAGTATATTTCTGCATTGTTTTACGCATTTATGCATCTGGCACACGCTTTATTCCAAATCAACTTGCATTCAAGGTATAAATTCACTACGAATCAAATCAATAACCGTAGCGTCAAAAGTGCAGGTATGTGTTTTTACTCTGCACATCAACCAAAGAAGAATCTAAATATTGTGCAAAAAAAAAAATTCATTAACATTCCAGTATGAGAACTTATCATGCAAATATCTAAACAACATATTTGCTGTAATACTTCCGAATAATTCAATTCAATTCAAATTTATTTGTATAGCGCTTTTCACAATACATATTGTTTCAAAGCAGCTTTACCGAAAGTGCATTTGATATAAATAAGAAAGAGTGAAAACATAGAAAGCTATTTTTTTACAGCACAAATATCTAAACATTTTTAAAGTCCCCCTGTGGTGTAAATCCAGCGTTTAATGTTGTTTATGTGTGTATGTGGTGTGTTTAATACGCTTTAAGACACACCGTGTGTAAGTTCATAAGTCGACAGCATTGCTGAGTATTTCCTGCTTAAAACTGCAGTGAACCAAAGACAGTCTCAAAAACACGGTTTGAAATCGCTGGTGTTTCTGACGTCACAAACGACCTTGTAACCAATCAGATCAACGTGTGATCGTCAACCAGTGGATCTCTGAGCTGAGTGAGTGAGTGGAGGCGGGGCTCATTTGCATATTCATAGAACCGCGCATACTAAATGAGGCGAGGGTGTCGAGTTACATTCAAGATATTTTAAAGCATGAAGAAGGACAAAACATTTAAATGTGTCATTTTGGTGATCAAAGATGAGTTTTAAAGCCTTGTTTATACTCGCCGCGTCCGCAAGAGCGCGAGCTGCGCGCGGCAAAAATGACGTCATTGCGGTGTGGGCGGTCGTGCGCGTTGGGTGCGCAAGACACCATTTCGCCTGGCGGTGTGCACGGCACTTTTTGTAACATCGCGCATGGCGCCGCATCCGAAGATGAACGACTTCGAGCCGAATCTGGCCGAACTGGTACGTCTGTACCACCATGTTTATGATCCTTCTATACACAGAGACATTTGCATTGATGGGCGACCATAAAAGCCTCTCATTTTGTGAATAGGAACACACTTGCATTAAGCACCCAGTTTGCACTTGTCTGAACTGCCTATATTTAAAAAAAAATAAGCCTACAATAGCAGAAGTAACCCCTGCTGATGAAATTAAGGTTTAAACACTCTTCAATAAGGCTTCAGTTGTTTAACTAGTTTACATGCAGTGAACGTACAATAAACCTACTGCATTTATTACTCTTTTTATATGAATCAGCAATTAATAAACTACTAATAAACGGCAAACTACTTCTTCAATGCTGATTCCTGGTGTTTTAGAGGAGAATTACTCGGAGTCGCCCCCTGTCGTTTCACAGAATAGCACAACGGCGAGCGCGTCAAGTATAAACGCCTCGTCCGTTTGGAGAGGTGCGCGCGCAGTCAGCGGAGACTCGCGCTCGTACGGACGAGTCGAGTATAAACAAGGCTTAATCCATACAATTATTGACTACAGGGGAACTTTAAACCAAAATACATTTACTTGAGCTCTAAAGTCTTATTCAATAAAAAGTGAGTTTATGATTAAAAAGGTAAAAACATGCACTCTTTGTTTAGCGTCTATCAGCGGACCGGTCCTGCTTGTGCTTTCAAACGCTCCAGTGCGCTGATCATTGTAGCCAATCACAGACATATCTGATGAGCTCGTGAACACAACGGCCAATCAGAGGCTTTTACGACTCCGCTCAACAGCGCTCAAAGCCTCACATTTTTAAAAATTACCAGTACCGTCAGTACCGACTTATAACAACACCAGTATTAAAGTGAGTGTTTCTGACCTCGGCCACTGACAGCACACAGAACATGGACGGATGCAGCGGGTCGATCCCTTCCAGCCTCATCCCGACCTTAAATCCGTTCCTGCAGTTCGGGAACGCCTGGATCTAGAAGAGCACAAATCACAGAGTTCAGAGACATGAAGAAGCCGATGCTTCAGCGCCTCTGAACGCCTTCAGTTTCCCATCAGCAACAGACCAGGACACCAGCGCTTTATAGCACACACTCACACTCACACTCGCACTCTCACTCGCACT
>CM060614.1:767108-782108 GCA_030578255.1 Tiaroga cobitis | reverse complement strand
TGTGAAATATTATTATAATGTAAATCAGCTGTTCTCTATGTGAATATACAGTAAAGTGTCATTTATTCCTGAATGTTCAGCATCATTACTCCAGTCTTCAGTGTCACATGATCCTTCAGAAATCACTCTAATATGAGGATTTTCTGTAAGCTTTTAATTGCATTAAAACTGTGCATGATGTTATCACTTCATTTCAAACTATTTTAAACCATATTTTAAACCATACAACTATAATATATTCATTATTATTACTATTATCATTAAATTAAATAAACAAAATAAGAAATACTACTGTTGTAATGTACAATAAATAACAGTGTATATATAGTTTTTTACAGTACACCTAATTAATATATTTATATAGATATATGTTATATAGTACAGTATATCTACTAATATGTGTCTTAATTTTTTAATATTCAAACATTAAACCAAATGTTAAACCACATCACTATACATTTATTATTATTATTATTATTATTATTATTAAATAAAATAAGAATACTAGTATAGTAATGTATAATAAAGTAATAGTGTATTTAAATATAAATATATAATTATTTAAATACTCTATTACTTTATAGTAGATGTACTGGGAAAAATAAATATAAACATAATACACACACATACATATATATATATTAATGTTTGTATTTATTTTTTCCCAGTACATCTACTACAAAATAATAGAGTATTTAAATGATATGTATGTATATATATATATATATATATATATATATATATATATATATATATATATATATATATATAACACACATATATATATATATATATTATGTTTGTATTTTTCCCCCCAGTACATCTACTTATCTTTATGTCTTAATTTTCTTATTTTCAAACATTAAACCATAGACCATTTGTGTCAGAAAAAAGCAGGGAGACCTTAGAGTTTCTTGTGCTGACAACACATATTAATTTATACACATATTAATGTAAACATTTATATAAATGTATTATCGACCCACGTTACAACCCAAAACACACTGTGCATATATTTACTTAAATAAATCTCAGCCTTTGTGATTGGATAATTGCACAAAGCCATATCATGACTTCAGTTTCACTTTTAACACATGTCTAGAGACGTGACACAATAAACATGATCTCTAGACGTAATGTTATAATATTTCATAACACATAAAGCTCCAGCATCATCATAAGTCCATAATAAATAAACTGACCGGCTGATATCCGGTCAGGGTTTCATCCCGCAAGCGTCCGACTCAAACACATGCTTCATCCTGGACCAACCAGAGCACAGACACCAGTGCACACACTCACAGGACCTGAAAGAGACCATCAACATCAGATTACTGCGGTTCACAGACTCGTCCGTCCAGCAGAACCACAGGACTGAGAATGAGACGAGCGCGTGTGAAAATAATCCTGACATCTGTGGACATAAACCTCCACCAAACATGAACAAAACTTCCACTGATCACAATAATCACAATAATCTGTAATACTACTGAAATAATCACAATAATCTGTAATACTTCTGATATCAAACAGTCTCAGCTTCAAAAGTCTGTCCATTTTGTGTGTTTGTGTCTCTTTAATACGGCGAGACCGACTGCTCTCGAACCGATCATCTCAAATAAACATCAATGAACATCAGAAGGAATGTTGACAGATTCAGAACAACTCACTGAAGTGATTCAGTAATCAGTGATTCAGTGATTCAGTCTTGTGTAATCAGTGTTTCAACCGCGGAAGACGACAGTAAAACAGCTGGAGAACGATAATGTCACGTAACGTCACATTTAAAGCCATTCGGTGACAATAAACTCGATAGTCATCTAGAAAAATTATTTTTAAAAATCGGTTTGAGTGAATGATTCAATGACTCACTCATAAATTCTGGTTTCATTACTGGATGAATCAGCGTTTCTGAACGAATCTCTTGAATGAATGATTCAATGACAAAAAAATACATTTTGACATCAGTGTTTATTCCTGAACTATAAACTTTTATCCCAATAAAACAGATGGAGAACGATAATGTCACGTAACGTCAAGCCATTCGTGACCATAAACTCGATAGTCAGCTGGAAAAATAACTAGAGAAAGGAGCGTTCTGATACATATATGGACTATAATACATATTCATATTTTCACTTATCCTGTTCTAATATTTAATGTATGTTTGAACAAATCGGATATGAAAACAACAAGTGTTTATGACAGTTACCGTTTAAACGTTTGTTTAAAAAAACTAGCATAATTATGCGATTAAAAAGTTATTATTTAACGTTATTATTAATGTAACTGCCTTTGTTAATTATAACCTGACAGGTTCAATACAGCATTAGTTCAGAACTTCAGGGAGATTTCTGTCCTTGAGAAACAAACACCGTACCTGATGTCCGTCCAAACGAATCGACATCGAATCCGATCAAATCAGAACTTAATCGAATCGCAAGCTTGTGAATCGGCATCGAATCGGATCAAATCGGAAACTGAATCGAATCAAAAGCTTGTGAATCGACATCGAATCGGATCAAATCAGAAACTGAATCGAATCGCAAGCTTGTGAATCGACATAGAATCGGATCAAATCGGAACTGAATCGAATCGCAAGCTTGTGAATCGACGTGCAATCGGATCAAATCGGAACTGAATCGAATCGCAAGCTTGTGATTAATCGACATCGAATCGGATCAAATCAGAACTGAATCAAATCGCAAGCTTGTGAATCTACATTGAATCGGATCAAATCAGAACTGAATCGAATTGCAAGCTTGTGAATCGACATTGAATCGGATCAAATCAGAACTGAATCAAATCGCAAGCTTGTGAATCGACATTGAATCGGATCAAATCAGAACTGAATCGAATTGCAAGCTTGTGAATCGACATCGATCTGAATGGAGTAAAAGCTGAAAACCTGAAGACTGAAAATATATATTCCTTAAAAAATAGCCATGGGTTTTTAAAATTTAATTTAATTACTAATCCAGGTCTATAAACCACACTTTTAAAATGTAATATAGAAATGCTTTTAACCCTAACCTCTAACAAATATTATAAGGCAACAAAGAATGTTTTAAATATAACAATATTATATTATAAATATAATAATACATTATTATTATAAAAATAAAACATAATAGTATATAGTATATATAATAATATTATAATATTAAATATAATACAAATATTTGTAAAAAGTTATAAAAACTATCACATTATGAGGAAAATATATTTTATATATATCCAATATTTTAAATATGAGGGAAGAATGAAACCATAAACTTGGGTTAAGGTATTTATCTGACTTAATAATATGGCAAAAAAAGTCCAACTATACAGGCTTTATTTTACTATGCAAAAAAATGCATAGAAAAACAAAAAGCTGACAGGAGAAAGAATACATTCACCAAAACATAATTAGTTATTCATATTTCACTGGTTCTTTCTTGTTTATGCATTTGTTTATAATTTCTTTGATTGACAGTCTGTTTCATTGCATTATCATCACAAATAAAACAATCGACTCCAAGCATAACTACGCAATATGATATTATCAAAATATTATTATACAAATGTTGTAAAGGGTGAAGATGTCAGTTTTCTCGTGCTTGTTTTGTCATTTTAAGTGATTTTGAGGCCTTTGTGAGTGTAAATTCATCATCTGATGTCCACATGACATATTCCCTGCAGAAAGCAGAGCTAGAACGAAAAGAGAAGTAATTACTGTAAAAGGGCGAGTGTTTTAGTGGCGTGGTGCAGAGAAACATGAATTATTCAGTGTGTTACTGCACAAAAACACAAAGGATCAATAAAAAATAAATAACCAATAAACAAATCAGTAAAGACCCATGAAGCCGGAGCCCATGAATAACCACCAATTAATCTGAATATTAAACTGATACACCGCAAAATAACAAACTAAAATAAACTAATAAAAACATTTGTGTTCATTGAAATGGAGCATAAAAATTTTATTAAATATAATATTACTTTAAAAAAAAATTGAAATGTTGCCTTGGCAATAAACTGAAATTAAAATAATTAAATGGAAATAAATAGAAATAAAAATAAATTAAACCTAAATGGAAATATTTATTTAAAAAAACATTAACAAGTTAACATCTAGTTAAAATGTTTAATTAATTTGAATGAATTATTTAAAAAAGCTGTTTGAGTGAATGATTCAATGACTCACTTATAAATGCTTGTTTCATTACTGGATGAATCAGTGTTTCTGAACGAATCTCTTGAATGAATGATTCAGTGACAAATAATAAATTCACATCAGTGTTTATTTCTGAACTATAAACTTTGGATCTGAATTATTGTAACACAGAGATGATGAAAAGCGTACGGCTCTCTCTGGATCACTGTGATCGGACCTGTCAAAGACGAATCATTTTCATTTATGAATAAGATTGCATGTTTGAATCAAGATTGCGTTCTCTTAACGATTAATCATGCAGCTCTAAATAAAACCCAAAGCAGATTAGATGTCTAACTTCTCTTCTGAATCTCGGTTCCTCCGCATGGAAACAGTGAGCAATATTTTCACACAGCGTGATATAATGCAATTCTAACAGAGAATCTCCCAGCATGCTTCACTCTCGCAGGCCTTCAGCGAAACGAGTGTCGACGTCAGCAGAACTCGCTGATATTTCTGTCACACAAACTATGCTTTTCTTTCCTCTCATTGAAATCTCAAACAATGGAAATATTGTGGCGTGAACCAGTCATTCTCAAACACACACACAGAGAACATTAAAGAGTCAGTTCACTCAAACGTCATCACTCCTGTCGGGGGTTCTTTCTGCTGTGGAAATGAGAAGTTTTAAAGAGGGACTGAAGTGGTGAAGATCCAAAAGCCCCATAAAGCATCACAACAAATGACTCATTTCAGAGACTCAAGTGACACTTTAGAGTCAGTTCGCCTGATTTTTGAACGAATCAATCTTTGAATCAATCTCAGCATTGCGTGACTACATCTAAAGCCCTTCCGATATTATTAGTCTCTTCTGTAGCCACTCTTAAGTCTGAACGAAGTCTTCTGTGTGTTACAGCGGTGAGTCTCCAGCTGGTGATCGTCGTTTGAACCTTTCTGGATCCGCCATCACACTCTCTCACACTTTCACACTCTCTCACTCTCTCTCACTCTCTCACACTCTCACACTCTCACACTCTCTCACACTCTCACACTCTCTCACTCTCTCACTCTCTCACTCTCTCACTCACACTCACTCTCTCACTCTCTCACACACACTCACTCTCTCACACTCTCTCTCTCACTCACACTCACTCTCTCACTCACACTCACACTCACTCTCTCACACTCACTCACACTCTCTCACTCACACTCTCTCACTCACACTCTCTCACTCACACTCACTCACTCACTCACTCACACTCACACTCACTCACACTCTCACTCACTCACTCACTCACTCACTCACTCACTCACACTCACTCACTCACTCACTCACACTCTCACTCACTCACTCACTCACTCACTCACTCACTCACTCACTCACACTCTCACTCACTCACTCACTCACTCACTCACTCACTCACTCACTCACTCACTCACACTCACTCACTCACTCACTCACACTCTCACTCACTCACTCACTCACTCACTCACTCACTCACTCACTCACTCACACTCTCACTCACTCACTCACTCACACTCACTCACTCACTCACTCACACTCTCTCACACTTTCACACTCTCTCACTCTCTCTCACTCTCTCACACTCTCACACTCTCACACTCTCTCACACTCTCACACTCTCTCACTCTCTCACTCTCTCACTCTCTCTCACACTCTCACTCTCTCACTCTCTCTCACACTCTCTCTCACTCTCTCACTCTCTCACTCTCTCACACTCTCACACTCTCTCTCACTCTCACACTCTCTCACTCTCTCACTCTCTCACACTCTCTCACTCACACTCACTCTCTCACACTCTCTCACTCACACTCACTCTCTCACTCTCACACTCACTCTCTCACACCCTCTCACACTCTCTCACTCTCTCACACTCTCACACTCTCTCTCACTCTCTCACTCTCTCACACTCTCTCACTCACACTCACTCTCTCACACTCTCTCACTCACACTCACTCTCTCACTCTCACACTCACTCTCTCACACCCTCTCACACTCTCACTCTCTCACTCACACTCACTCTCTCACTCTCTCACACTCTCACACTCTCTCACTCTCTCACACTCTCTCACACTCTCTCACTCTCTCACACTCTCACTCTCTCACTCTCTCTCACACTCTCTCTCACACTCTCTCTCACACTCTCACTCTCTCACTCTCTCTCACTCTCTCTCTCACTCTCTCACACTCTCACTCTCTCACTCTCTCTCACACTCACTCTCTCACACTCTCACACTCTCACTCTCTCACTCACACTCTCTCACTCACACTCTCTCACTCACACTCACTCTCTCACTCTCTCTCACACTCACTCTCTCACACTCTCACACTCTCACTCTCTCACTCACACTCTCTCACTCACACTCTCTCACTCACACTCACTCTCTCACACTCTCTCACTCACACTCACTCTCTCACACTCTCACACTCTCTCACACTCTCTCTCTCACACTCTCTCACTCTCTCTCACTCTCTCACTCTCACACTCACTCTCTCACACTCACTCTCTCACACTCACTCTCTCACACTCACTCTCTCTCACTCACACTCACACTCACACTCTCTCACTCACACTCACTCTCTCACTCACACTCACTCTCTCACACTCACACTCACTCTCTCACACTCTCTCACTCACACTCACTCTCTCACACTCTCTCACACTCTCTCACACTCTCTCACTCACACTCACTCTCACACTCACACTCTTTCACACTCTCTCACACTCTCACACTCTCTCACTCTCTCTCTCACTCTCTCACACTCTCACTCTCTCACTCTCTCTCACACTCTCTCTCACACTCTCACTCTCTCACACTCTCACACTCTCTCACTCTCTCACACTCTCTCTCACTCTCTCACTCTCTCTCACTCTCTCACTCACACTCACTCTCTCACTCTCTCACACTCTCTCTCACTCACTCTCTCACTCACACTCTCTCACTCACACTCACTCTCTCACACTCTCTCACTCACACTCACTCTCTCACACTCTCTCACTCACACTCACTCTCTCACACTCTCTCACTCTCTCACTCTCTCACTCACACTCACTCTCTCACTCTCTCACACTCTCTCACACTCTCTCACACTCTCTCACACTCTCTCACACTCTCACACACTCTCTCTCACTCACACTCACTCTCTCACACTCTCTCACTCACTCTCTCACACTCTCTCACTCTCTCACACTCTCTCACTCACACTCACTCTCTCACACTCTCTCACACTCTCTCACACTCTCTCACACTCTCTCACTCACACTCACTCTCTCACACTCTCTCACTCTCTCACACTCTCTCACTCACACTCACTCTCTCACACTCTCTCACACTCTCTCACACTCTCTCACACTCTCTCACACTCTCTCACACTCTCTCACACTCTCACACTCTCTCACACTCTCTCACTCACACTCACTCACTCTCTCACACTCACTCTCTCTCACTCACACTCACACTCACTCTCTCACACTCTCACACTCTCTCACACTCTCTCACTCACACTCACTCACTCTCTCACTCACACTCACTCTCTCACACTCTCTCACTCACACTCACTCACACTCACACTCACTCTCTCACACTCTCTCACTCTCACTCTCACTCACACTCACTCTCTCACTCACACTCTCTCTCACTCACACTCACACTCACTCTCTCACACTCACTCTTTTTAAAACACAAACTAAAGAGTTTTGATACTGTGTGATTCTTTTAGTTCTGCGTCTCATATTATCCTGCATAAACTATAATACAAGATATGAACTTCATCTCAGCCTTGGCTTTAAAACACAATCATTATCAACAGATTTTTATGAAATTTTTACAAACTTAAGATTTTAACCTAATAATAATAATAATAATAAAACTTTGGAGTAACAAAATTTGTACAGTGTCTCTGTATGTTAATGTACTTACTTACGATAGTAAGATAGTAAATCAAACCCTATAGTTAATTAATATTACTCAGTACTTAAATATATAATTACACTGTAACAATGACACCTTAAATAAAGTTACCAACTTTGGTAACACATTTACACTGCATGTAATGCATGTATGCATGTATGAATGTTAATATTACTATTATTGAGGTTTATTAAATCATATTAACGTTTGACTTGCTCAAACATTGACTGATTAATAAATGCTAGAAGTGTGTTAACTAGGGATGTCAACGATTAATCGACGATCGATTAATTGTCGATTAAGCAGGATCATGCGCGTGCGTGCTGCTCAACCGCGAAACATGTAAGCGAGCGCGCCGGTGTGGTGAAGTGTTGAGTCCCACTGAATGACACACACACACTGGAGTTGTTTGGGACTATTTTACACCTTCATCATGACTAAGTTTGCGTGTGCATTCGCAGCCTTTTGTTTTGTGCAAATGTAAGTTGTAATAGTTTATTTTGTGTACGCTTATCTATATCTGATTTATCTCATATTGGATGCATTTGGTTAAGAATTGACGTGATCTTTAGCACGCTCAGCTCAAATGTCAATGCACGACTAATAATGATTAGTGTGACTGTCATATTACACAAGATTATAAAGAGAACACTATTGTAATAAAACATTGTGAATTATTTGGGTTTAGATGCCATGTCTCGTTGTTCCAGGAAGAGTGCGTCCACCAAAACATGAGTCATTCTGAATGGCACGCAACTCAGTTTAAGTTCACTTGTGCATTCACGTCATTTTGTGCAGATATAATTTTGTAAGATTATGTTTATTTTGTATATATCTGATTAATATCAAATAGGATGCGTTTCTTTGAGTTAAATAAACGCTAACAAAGTGCTCAACGGTTATTCATTCAGCGCGCGCCGCTCAAGCAGAATGCACAACTAATAATAACGATGGTTAATTTGGGACTTTCATATTACATAACATGAGAACACTATTTTATTAAATGGTTGTGAATTCATTGGGTTTAGTTGCCGTTTTCAGTGCGTTGTTCTAGCACTTCCACAACAGTCACACATTCTGACAAGCACGCATATGAGGCGGCGTTGGTGACACATTGTATTTGTCGTTATATTTATATATTAAATAGTTAATTTAATTTATCAATCACATCAAAACATTTTACAATCCTACTAAGCCTATATTTAGATTAAAAACCATTATTATTAATTTGGTGGGTAACAGCTTTTTGAGCATCATTTGCAGACCCTGTGCTGTTTGCCATTAATGCTAACGATTAATCGATTAATTGATCGTCAATTTAAACGACGATCGATCATGGGAATTTGTGAAAATTGACATCCCCAGTGTTAACTGATGTAGTTCACTGATGAAGCCTTAGAATAGTTTAAAGTTTTGGTAACACTTTATAATATTCAAATGTATTTGCACGATACACATCGTTCAGCTTCACAGAAACTGAAATACAGCGAGTTAAACATGTACAGTAAAGACTGTACAAACATTTATTCACACACACACATATAGAGATGATCTGATGTGAACGAGACACAAGCGAGTGTTGCTGAACAATAAAACAGGCTCCGTGTGTATGTGTGTATGTGTGTGTGTGTGTGTAGCCATTTAGCAGGAAACATGTAAACAACTTCCTGCACTCAATCCAGACAGACATCAGAGACAAGCAGCACTATCTGCCATCATCAGTGTGAGTGTGTGTGTGTGTGTGTGTGTGTGTGTGTGAGTGAGTGAGTGAGTGAGTGAGTGAGTGAGTGAGTGAGTGAGTGAGTGAGTGAGTGAGTGAGTGAGTGTGAGAGTGAGTGAGTGAGTGTGTGAGTGTGTGAGTGTGAGTGAGTGAGTGAGTGAGTGTGAGAGTGAGTGAGTGAGTGAGTGTGTGAGTGTGTGAGTGTGAGTGAGTGAGTGAGTGAGTGTGAGAGTGAGTGAGTGAGTGAGTGTGTGAGTGTGTGAGTGTGAGTGAGTGAGTGAGTGAGTGAGTGAGTGTGTGAGTGTGAGTGAGTGAGTGAGTGTGAGAGTGAGTGAGTGTGAGAGAGTGAGTGAGTGAGTGAGTGTGAGAGTGAGTGAGTGTGAGAGAGTGAGTGAGTGAGTGAGTGAGTGAGTGAGTGTGTGAGTGTGTGAGTGTGTGAGAGTGTGAGTGAGTGAGTGTGTGAGTGAGTGAGTGAGTGAGTGTGTGAGTGAGTGAGTGTGAGAGAGTGAGTGTGTGAGTGAGTGTGAGTGAGTGAGTGAGTGAGTGAGTGAGTGTGTGAGTGAGTGTGAGAGTGAGAGTGAGTGAGTGTGAGAGAGTGAGTGAGTGAGTGAGTGAGTGAGTGAGTGAGTGAGTGTGTGAGTGTGTGAGTGTGTGAGTGAGTGAGATTCTAAATCAGACATTTGGAGTCTAAATCAATGCGATAAGCAACACCAACACAGCAGCAGGAAAACAAACTAAAGCTGCACAAAGCCATTTTTGTATAATAAACACTTAGAATATTGAATATACAGAATTGATAGAAAATCTGAAAGTAAAAGTGAAATTCAACAGGTGCAGCTCTGGATGATTCAACCATTACAGAGAAACTAGAGATTCCCTCAGATCAGGGTTTGATATCAGTCGGTGACACTCATACATGACTAAAGTCACACACACACACACACACACACAACATCCATGATGAGAGCAGGAAAATGGCGACTTCACCACACAAACAAGTAAATACATGTGATGACACACAGACACACACACACACACACTGAGAGAGAATCAGATTAGAATTACAATGTAACACTCGCGCGCGCGTCATCAGATGACGGGAAACACTGTAACACACATCAAACACACACCAAACACACACGAGCGATACGTGTTCATCTAGACTGCCTTTAACCAGCAGAAACACACAGATTAGCCGAACAGCATTATCACAAACACACACACACACACACACATACACGACTGCAGCTGCGCAGGAACGACACACACATCACAGTCCTGAACGACACAATCTCACACCTGTGAAGCGGATTAAACACAACAACACAAACTCTGCCAAATATTAATGAATATTTCTCACCAGCACGAGCCTGAGATCCGCCAGTCTGACGCGGTGACAGCGGTGTGCAGTGCGCATGCGCAGAGCCCTCTGCTGGAGAGGAGACAGGTGTCACTTACGGACGAGGACCACGTGACACATCTCTGTTATTCACGCTTTCTACATGAATAAAGTACATTCTGAATATTCTAAACGGATGGATGATGAAGTCACGGAACCAAACACAGTCGAGCACAGCTTATATTTGCTACACTTTTCTAAATGTCATAATCATCTGTTAACAAACAAGTATTCATCACTTCAGTGAGCTCATTGTTTCTGCCTTAAATTATTACATTGTTTAAATTAAAATAATTTGAGCTATCTGTGATTTTGTATATGTACATTTCTGAAATACATAACTTAGACAGTTTCCTCTGATAATTACAGATCACTGTAAATTGTAATGTGTTACAAATAAATATGAATTGACTATTTGCCACAAAGTACATGAAACGGATAACTTCTTATAGCAATTTCTTATAATGCTTCTTCATAATTCTTATTATTCTGAATTATTGTATTAGCAATAAGAATAAATTGTTAAACAGTTGAGGGAACTATTAATGCATAAGTATGATGGATAAACATTACTTATATCATTTTTATTATTATCTTTTCTATTACCTCCCAGGGAAACATTATAATCAATAAAACACTTACAGTAGTTATTAAGCCATTCTCGTTTCATGCAGTTCAAAGTCAGAGTTATAAACCATCATAAACATCTTTATGTTTCTGGCAGATTCTCCATGATGACATATATTATATCAATTATATTATATAGTATTATATTATATTATATTAAATTACATCATTATATTATAGTATAGTATATTAAATTGTATTATATTATATTAATTATATTATATAGTATTATATTATATTAAATTACATCATTATATTATAGTACATTATATTAAATTGTATTATATTAATTATATGATATTGATATTATATGATATTACATTATTGTGTGTTATATGAGAGCAGTGTCTGAGAGGTGCAGTTCATCCTGAGCTCCAGTAGAGGACAGCAGAGTCACAGATCTGATCATCATGTGTATTACAGTAATGTTGTGTCACACTGTACGAGCTGCGCATTTATTCATTCTGTTTGTTTATTACAACCATATGGATTAATATGAGCTCATCTGATCGCAATATCTTAATGCACAGACAGTTACGAGCCATTCTCATCCGGATCATGATTCATCTGCGGCCCACACTCTAAACAATGCTGGGTTGTTTTAACCCACGTTTGGGTCAAATATATACAAATTTTAAAAATGTATTTAAAAATGTGGGTTTGGTTGGGTTTGTCTATATTTGACCCAAGCATTTTTTAGAGTGTAAGATTTCAGCAGTGCATTTAGGGTTAAATAGATTTCAAACAGTAAAGACATTCCTGTAAAAATAATCAGAACAATGATTCAAACTCTATTTGAAGTTGACATGTCATTCATCCGGATCAGATACTGTGAGGTCAGAGGTCAGTGTTTGGAAACCATCCCTGAGACACACATCAGATCTCTGAACTAGCGCTGATAACTGGAGTAACCCAGCTCAGAGATTGTGTTGTTGACTCACTATGTGTGTGTGTGTGTGTGTGTTTTATAACACCCATAAACATTCCTTCACACAGTGTAAAACACGTAGAACACACTTCCTGTACGAGGATCGACGCGTGTCTCGTGCTTCACATTCTCGGCCTCTTTCATGACGGGAAGTTTCTTTCAAACAGGAATTTCACTTGATAAAATAAACATTCATTGTGTGAACATGACGAACACAGACGAACTAAAACAGAAACTAAAACTAAAACAGTAAACAAATAATTAATAAACATTATTTGGAATATACAGATAGTTATTATCAAGGTAATATCTATTTCTGAAGTAAACAAATTAGAACTAAAACTAGATGCATTTTCTGTAACTTGATGCCAGTCCTCCTGATTCTGGGAAACACGGAGCCGATTCCCTCACTCCCACATTCTACAGGACCTGAGAGTTCTGCATCTCATTCATCAAATATCTGTTCACAAACACTTACAACAAAACCTGTACGCACTACAGCGTAGGAGAGGTGTGTGTGTGTGTGTGTGTGCGCGTCACGCTATCTCCCGCAGGAATGAGGGATCAGGGGTCGGAACTCGGAATATCTCGGAACATTCCGGAATCCTGTGTGGATTTATGTTGTCTTACACTCCTGAGCAAACGCAAATCTCAAACAGCAGCGCTCGCAACGGCAGGGTCATGGGTTCGATTCCCACACACACACACACACACACACACACACACACTTAGCCAAAATGCATTTTTCCAAGAAGACGTAATTTTACTGCTGTGCCAACAGATGCCATCCTGCACATCTCATAAATAATGCGTATGATCCCGCTAATGGCTCCGCACACACACACACACACACACACACACACACACAGACACACACACACCAGCCTGTGATATATTATATTTCATCATTGGTTTCAGTCCTGTATGGCGTTATGCTGTGGGTCAGCACACACTCTAAAAAACAATGGGTTAAAAACAACTCAATTTGGGTTGTTTTAACCCAAGGGCTGGGTAAACACATGTTGGGTTAATTTTACCCAGCAAATTAAGTTGTTTATTTAAAACAGCATCATGGGTTGATTTAACCCAATATATCTGGTTGATTCATTTGTACTATGGTACTAGCTTTTTTAAATTATTTTACTTGATACATGAATGAATGCTTTTATCGAAGACATGCACCAATTTGACGGTCCTGCACTGCTCTCTCCTGAAGAGGTTGCGAAAAGCCCACGATAAATAACCCAATCCCTGGGTTGTTACGCCTGACCCAGGATCTGGGTAACACAAAAACTACTCAAACAATGGGTTGTTACGTCTGACCCAGGATCTGGGTCACACAAAAACTACCCAAACACTGGGTTGGTACGTCTGACCCAGGAGCTGGGTAACACAAAAACTACCCAAACACTGGGTAAACTACCCAAACACTGGGTTGGTACGTCTGACCCAGGAACTGGGTAACACAAAAACTACCCAAACACTGGGTTGGTATGTCTGACCCAGGAACTGGGTAACACAAAAACTACCCAAACACTGGGTTGGTACGTCTGACCCAGGAACTGGGTAACACAAAAACTACCGAAAACACTGGGTTGGTACGTCTGACCCAGGAACTGGGTAACACAAAAACTACCCAAACACTGGGTTGGTACGTCTGACCCAGGAACTGGGTAACACAAAAACTACCCAAACACTGGGTTGGTACGTCTGACCCAGGAACTGGGTAACACAAAAACTACCCAAACACTGGGTTGGTACGTCTGACCCAGGAACTGGGTAACACAAAAACTACCCAAACACTGGGTTGGTATGTCTGACCCAGGAACTGGGTTACACAAAATCTACCCAAACATTGAAAAAATTGACCCAAAAGGCTCAACCCAGGATTTGGGTAGAAAAAAATAACCCAAGGTGTTTTAGAGTGTGTGTTATTGTGTGTTTACTCAGGCCCGCTGCGCGACCGCTGTGTTGTTCTCGCTCTGAGGAAGAGACAGACAGTGAGGAGAGTTTCAGAGATCCAGTGAAATAGAGACGTTTCCTCTGATCCCACAACTCACACTCTGTCAGTCACAGCTGCTGTTGCTGTTCTCGTTCGGTTTGGTTCCTCATGTTAGGCTCATCGCGTATAAGTGGTTTTTTGAGTTTCAGTGGAAGTTCTCCAGTAAGTGCATGATGAATTCAGCAGGGAAATTTGTCACCAGGTGAGTTCCGGAAACCAGATAGTGGAGGGTAAACACAGACACGCTTTTACA
>CM060614.1:747108-762108 GCA_030578255.1 Tiaroga cobitis | reverse complement strand
TCAGCATAACAGCTGTGTGTGTGTGTGTGTGTGTGTGTAAGAGAGAGAGAGTGTGTGTGTGTGTGTGAGTGAGTGAGTGTGTAAGAGAGAGTGAGTGTGCGTGCGTGAGTGATTGAGTGAATGTGAGTGCGTGTGTGTGTGTAAGAGAGAGTGAGTGAGTGTGCGTGTGTGTGTGTGTAAGAGAGAGAGAGTGTGTCCGTGTGTGTGTGTGTGTGTGTAAGATTGTGAGTGTGTGTGTGTGTGTGTGTGTGTGTAAGAGAGAGAGAGTGTGTCCGTGTGTGTGTGTGTGTGTGTGTGTGTAAGATTGTGAGTGTGTGTGGCTCATGAGTGGTTTGTGCTGAAAGCTCATTTCTGTCAGTGTTTTGTCTAGTGTACAATGGTTCCTGGTGCTGGTGTGAGAGAGAGTGTGTGTGTGTGTGTATGGTGTGAATGAATGCTGTCAGTGAGCGCTGGATGTTTCCAGACTAGACTTCTTTCATCCTGAAACTGAAACTCCAGCCATTGTTTCAAATAAAAAGAGAAATAAGAAAAGATATTTTGCATAAAGAAAACAAAGCCTGTATTTCGATTATTTGTGTCATTTGGACAATATCTGTGTGATATTCTCACGTCAGACTCTCACGACTGTGTTTGATTCACACAAGCCTTCAAACATCTAAATCTGGCGTTCCAGAACAATCAGAGGAAGTGTTGTGTTCGTCAGGACTGTCATCTACACACAGACACACACTCTCATGTGGAGACACACTGCGCACACGACAGAGTCATCACACACTCCGCACGAGAGAGTCATCACACACACATCTCGTGGCACACACTGATTAAACATGTCAAAACATTATTGCAACTTTTTATCTCACAATTATGACTTTATATATTCGACTTTTTATATATCATGCAATTCTGACTTTGCGAGACTGACTTTATATCACGCAATTGTGAGAAAAAAAGTTGAAATTACCTTTTTAATTTGTTATGTGGCGTAAACAAGCGTCTATGCTAATGAGAGATTGTGATTTATTAAAAATAAAGCTTGTTTATTGACATCCATTATTCCATGCAGAACCTTTTACATCCAGGGAATCTTTCCGAGTTCTTTATAGTGGAAAACGTTTATTTAAATGATATAAAGTGTTTTATTGGGAACTGATCACTGAAAGATTCTTTAGGGAACCAGAAATGATTTAATATGGTAGTAAAAATCAATAGTCTGGAATATGAAATTTTAGAACTTTTAGAAAGAGCTGCTGTGGATTTTTGATGGTTATGAAACATGAATATGAACTTTTTTTCATTTAAAGCAAGATAACGATTTTTCAAAGACGTACAAAAACAACATTATGACATAAAACTATTAATAAACCTCTCAGGTTGTGGATTATTTCCATGAGAGTAATCAGATCGATCCGGAGAACACGATGTTCATGGTTATTAATCTCTGAGCTCGATCGCTGTTTGTGAATATTACGAGTGTAAAGATGTGCGCTGATCCGAGATCTGTGACACTAATGTTGCCGGACCGCATTCCAGCCGAGGAACGAGGACGGAAGAGCAAGACAATATTCCCGTCACACACACACACACTCCGGACGACCATGAGAGCAGCTGCTCGCGCTGAAACACACACACACACACACACGCCGGCATGCACAGGTAATCACTTTACTACAGTAAACTAGTGAAATTACACCGCTTGTGTGTCGGACTGATGTGTGACTGTTGACTTTAATTATTACTAATGCAGAGGATTATTCAGTCAGGCTTTCCTCAAATAGTCTGAAGTGATATTGTCACAATCATAATCATAACGTGTTGTTTGTGTCAGAAGAACTGATTGATATTTAAACTCAGTGTGTTCGAGAGATCTCAGATCAGATCTAACTCTGAACCGGTTCTTGTTTGTCGGATGAGTGTGATTTTCTCTCCTTCATTTCTCGGATGTTTATTCATGTAATGTGTTTTCATCCGTAACAACTTCATAATGAGGAAAAACGAGCAGTTTGACAATAAATCTTCTTTGTTTGGCTTTGGTGGATCCATGAAGAACCTTTAAAGGGGTCATATAATGCCATTTTTGTACAAGCTAATATGATTCTTTAGGGTCTAAATTAAAAGTTTGTAATATACTTTCATTAAAAATTCTCATTAGTATTGTAAGAAAACACTTATTTTACCTGGTCAAAAACAGCTCTGTTTTCAGCACGCCGTTTCAGTGCATATGCCTTTAAATGATAATGAGCTTTGCTGACTCCGCCTCTCTGTTCTGTGCGTACACCGTTTGAACACAATAACCATAACGCGTTGTTCAGTATAAACGTGGGATTATGAATTGTATTGAGAACGTCATACATAGAAAACATGCCGTAATGTAGGCCTACCCTGAGTGTAAACCTTACGCATTCATTGTGAAGCGTGCAGCTGGCGATTTGCAAAAATTAATATAAATATGAATATAAAGTTTAATAAAACGTTACACTCACTTCAGTTCTTCTGGAGGTTCAGCAGGAACACGAGTATCTGGTACCGATCCTTTATTCATGAGCAGCTTCTTAGCAAAACCAGCTTTATACTGACCCTCGTTTATAAACATTGACGTTGCTCGTGGGGAATATTCCCTTCGAAAACAAACTCAGCCACTGCGTCTTCAGCGGTTCGGATTTAGGAACATCAAAATGACTGTGTTCGTTATTACACCCAAGAACAGAACACCACAATCGCTTAGAGCCATTCTGCTCATAGACAGAGCTCCAGCATATCAACAATAACAGCGCCGGTCCGCGTGGACTATGATTGACAGCTCGCTCACGAGCGAGGGCGGGTCTGTGTTGAAACGCTGCTGTCAATCAACAATCGTGGGAGGGGCTTCCGACCGTGTGACGTCACACGGTCGAACGGCTTGATTTGAGGCAGGAGAAAACATATAAGGAGATTAAAACAAAAACACTGGATGGATTTTTATCATTATATGATGGTTGTGTACAGACACTGCCAACACACATTTCAGTACAATCAACTTGTAAAAGTGCATGTACCATTATATGACCCCTTTAACGTCCACTGGATAATGTTTAGATTGTCAACACTACAGGTTCTTTGGGGGAGCAGAAATGCTGATTTTATGGCATCAAAACTTAAAAATTAAAGTTTTAATAGTGTATATTAGAGGTAATAGTGTATATTAGAGGTAATAGTGTATAATAGTGGTACTAGAGGTTTGAGAGTAAAAGCAAAGCGAGAGAAAAAGAAAAAGAGTTTTATTGAGAAGCTGTTTTTCTCACAGTGAGACTCGAATGAGGACAAACAACGAGCCTGTGTGTGTGTGTGGCTGTACCGGCAGAAACACTGCTGAATGTGTGTGTTGGTCATGATGTGTGTGTGTTGGTCATGATGTGTGTGTGTTGGTCGTCATGTGTGTGTGTGTGTGTGTGTGTGTACCTGCAGATTTGCATGAAGCTGATCCCAGTATTTGAATGGTAAATTGGGACCGTTGGCTCTGGAAACTGTTTTCTCCTGAATCGTGTGTTTGAGGCTGGATTCGTGTTTAATCTTCATCACGGATTATAAAGCACATGATCCTCCTGTCAGAGTTTCAGGAATACGTCATGTGATCGGATCCTTCGCTCTGTGACACGGATTATGGAGATGATGATGATGATAAGTGTGAGTGTTTGACAGCTCATCATGTCCTCTCGTGTTCTTCCGCTCTCTCTGAGAGGCTAATAGGAAGTTAATGTTGTATTATTGATTTGTGTGTGTGTGTGTGTGTGTGTGTTCAGGGTAATATACAGCATTATATAGCACAGGCCTGATTATATAGCTCTGACTTTACAATCGCTTTAGCCAAAACAGGAAGTCTCAGTGTTAGTGCACTTCCTGTCTGAGTCCTGAAAGCCCATTACCTCTCACTAGCGAACACACTCTCTCTCGCGTTCATGGCGAATAAACACATACAATTTAGGGGTCATTATGATTTATTTATTTTTGTTTGGAAGAAAATAATAGTTTTATTCAGAAAGGATTGTATTAAATTTGTCAAAAGATTATATTTCATTTAAATGCTGTTTTTTCTATTAATCAAAGAATCCTGGAAAATATGTTTCTTGAGCATCAGATCCTCATATTAGAGTGATTTCTGAAGGATCATGTGACACTGAAGACTGGAGTAATGATGCTGAACATTCAGGAATAAATGACACTTTACTGTATATTCACATAGAGAACAGATGATTTACATTATAATAATATTTCACTGTTTTTACTGTATTTTTGATCAAATAAATGAGATTCTTTAAAAAAATATGAAAAAAATCTTACAGACCCCAAACTTTTGAACGGTAGATGAAAAATTACATCACATTGTTTGTTATAGGAATATAACAGATATTTCTAGCAATATTTTTATGATTTTTTTTACTTATGGGATACTTTTAAGGATCCAGTGTTATTTTACTATTGTTAAGATACTATTATAGTTTTTATATCTTCCATTTGTATTAATTCCAGTTAAAGCAATTTCAGTAATTTTGTTGTTTTTCCTTTTTTAGCAATATAATTTTTATACATTTTTGTTTCAGTTCTAGGTATTTTAGAACATCAAGGACATGTTCCCTTTTTATTTTAGTTAATGTTTATTTCATTTCGAGCAACGTAATGTTTTTAACTGTTTTAGTTTCAGTTATAATAATAACCCTGGTTCTATTGTGTAAATTGCAAGGTATTTGAATATGGGGTAACACTTTACTTGAAAGGGTGTGCATAAGACTAACATGACACCTTCATAATCATGACATGACACATGTTATGAATATGAAGGAAGTTGTATGCATGTTTATGACAGCTGTCATTAAGTGCCATTCGCTCAGTTATGACATTTTGAATGCAAATATGACATAGTTTGAGATGTCTTTGTCATGACAACTTGACATTACTAAGACAACACAACCTGTCATAAATATGTCATAAACATGACATAGCAGATTAATTATCAAACTTAAGAAAGCACTTAGCTGAATGGGTTAACATTACATTAAACTGTCAGGCGGCTGGTTTTGACATTGGCTGTCATGAGGCCATTATAACTTTTAAATGACATATTCTATGTGTACCACTGTAGTTGAGGTCAAGACAAATATTCATGACACAGTTATAATGCCTAATGACAGACAATGTCAAATCCAGCCGCCTGACAGTTTAATGTAATTTAATGTCAAGTTGTCATGACAAAGACACTGACAGGTTATGATGTATTGGTTTATGTCAAGTTGTCATAACAAAGACATCTTAAACAATGTCATATTTGCATTTAAAATGTCATAATTGAGCGAATGACACTTAATGACAGTTGTCATAAACATGCATAAACCCTCCTTCATATTCATGACGTGTGTCATGTCATGGTTATGAAAGTGTCATGTCAGTCTTATGCACACCCCTTCAAGTAAAGTGTTACCGAATATGGTAATAAGGGTGAATCTCTCAAACACATCAAGATAATATTTCACCACGAAACCAAAATAAATAGTTTTTTGACAAAAGTTGACTTTTAACTGAGAAATCTTAACAAAATCTCACAAATAATCACAAAGAAAAGGCAATATTTTGATAGTATTTTCTTCTAAACACTTTGAAAAGTCATTTTTACAGTATAGTTTCTCCTAGATGTCGTCACACCGCGGTAAAGCCGCAGTAACTCATCATATATCTCATGATTTGATCTTGTTATATGGATCTGGGTGTTTGAAACGGTGTTCTTGAAAGTGTGGTGGCGGATGATGAAAGAGTGCTTGTGGTTTGTTCTGGTCTAGTGTCGGCTAGTCATCACGAGTGGCGAAGACGACTGGACGCTAGCGCTCTTCATCTTCGCTCTCAGTCATTACTGCTCCATTAGCTCATGAAGCCGGCCCATAATTCACTGGTGCAAACGTCTCCAGCGCTGATGTGAATCTTTACAGTCCCGAGCCGCTGTATCGATCTGTTGTCCAGCTAATGCTCCGGCTTTTACCCGGCTGAAGTGCTGCGATCTGCTGACGGTGGTGAAGTGCTCGGGGTAAGTTGGGCCGGGCTGATTAAATCTAGTGTGTGGGGTGTTATGGGTCAGATTCCAGCGGTGTGCTTTAAACCCAATAAATCAAAAGTACGCTGTAAAGAATGATTGTGATTTTTAACGGTGAAAAACTGCTAAAAAAGTTTCTGTACTATACGGTGAATAACTGTGATAGATATAACCGTACATTTCATGTAATTTTAAAATACCGTTAAATTTACAGTTTTTGGAAGTGAAAAAAAAAACAAGTAATTCTAGAATTTACAGTTGAAAAAACGTAAATTGACATTCCCACTTCTTGTATTTTTGTTGAAATATCTATGTTTCTCCATAGTTTTTCTTGTCAGTTACTGTATGTACATTAGGGTTTTATGTTATATTTAATGTTGTAAATTATTGTTTACTGCATTTTTAAAACCCCATGTGTGTTACCGTGTGTGTGTGAGTGACAATGTGTGTTACCGTGTGTGTGTGAGTGACAGTGCCAGCTTCTGTATATCAGTATTATCTTTCTCAGCGTGTGATGAGCTGTGATTGATCATGTGACTCTCGTCTCCGCTGTGATTGGTGGTTCTCAGTGTTTTACAATCGTACAAAACCAATATTACCGTAGGACTTCAGTAGATTGGTAAATAAACATTAAATCAGATAATGAAATACATTGTTTTTAAGCCTCTAAAGCCAAAAATGTTGCTACTGTATTTTTAACGGTAAATTTCTGGCTTCCCGTTTTTTTACCATAAATTTACCGTTTTTTTTTTTTTTTTTTGGACTAGTTAGTCAAGCATCTCTATAATTAGTGAGGAAGCCGCTTCATCACAGTCTGGTTGTGTTTCTCAGTTTGAGTTTTCCTCAGGGTTGGTGATGTTGGAAAACGACTCAAACGAAGTAAAGGTATTTCTACGAAGTAAAGGTATTTCTACACGGCAGATGTTTCTCTTTAAGGCTTGGGGAGGAACGACGCTTGCGTTCCTGATGGATTGATGATAGTTTATGCCGCCCGGAGAGTGAACACAAACCTGAGAGCCAATATTTCAGGACTCGACACAGTGTTTCTGATGGAACGGGCGCCTGTTTTCATCAGGTTTTATTTGATTAAATGAACGACCCTTCGGTAAAATCCCGTTTGTGAGTCTCTGGTTCCGGCGTTTGCGTTCCCGGAGGAATGAGCTCGTGATTTCGGAGTCGCTCAGGAACCCTGACATGTGTTCTGAGTTTAGTCTGACCTACATTCATCACGGGGGGCTTCGGGACCAAGACTGGAGAATTAAAGAGTTTAAATCTGGATCCTGAGATCTTGTTCTTCGGCTGTTTCGGGTTTAATAATGAAACTAGATGACATGAAAATCTTCACAATAATGTTTGTCTGAGTGACAGAAACATTTAATCTGTGATGTTGAATTGTGTTTCATTATGTCAAGTGATTGTCTGAAAATACGGTATTTATGAGGACAAGCATTTTCCCTTAATGTAAAGTAGGAATATAAACAGTCAGCAGTAAAAAGGCAAAAAATAACTTTGTGATTTTGAGCTTCAAACCTTGAAAAACTGTTGTTTGTGAGATGATTAAAGCGATCAGAGAGACGAGTGGTTTTCTTATGCCGTTTCTCGGATCGTTTGAGTAAAAAAATAAGGATTTTTTCCCCACAATTTTGAGTTGCATATAACTTGCATTTGGGAGTTTATATCTCACAATCAGAGAAAAGGGTCAAATAAATATATAAAAACTCGTTTCTCATAATTCCGACTTTCATATCTCACAATTCTGTTGTTTATATCCAAAAAGACGGTCAGAATTATGACTTTTTTTAACGTTTTTTTTCTCCCAATTGTGTGGAGGAAACATGAACAGCCAGGCGCTGATGGAGTGGATGTTTGTTTAAGCTGGGGAATATTGGTGTTGGGAATGTTGTTGTGGTCATTATCCACATCTGGAAGCGGTTTTCCTAAATCACACTCGTTTCTGTGTGTCTGAAAGTCTGAATGAGATGAGCTTTAGCAAGAGTTGTAAACGGAGAACACAATGGACAGATAATGACATGAGAGAGAGAGGGTGGTGACACACACACACACACACACACACACTAAACAGAGGAAACCCTCACCGCGTCTCTCTCTCTCTCTCTCCCTGTGTTGATTCTGAACAGGACCTGATTGAGAACAGCCACATGCTCCTGAAGCTCCAGTTGTCTGGAGATCCTCGAGTCGCTGCTGCGTTTATGAATGAGCTCAAACGCTGCGCATTTATGGAGTTTATACAGGACCTGATTGATACCGTCCGCTGGATTCGTTTGTGTTCGCTTCTAGTTTCATTCAGTCGTTCGGAGGGTCACAGTTTGGGCTTCTCAATCCTGTGAACACACACACAGTGAGTCTGAACATGCTTGAGTTGCTCTCTGAGAATATCTTAGCATGTTGTGTCTAGAAATAGAGCATGTTGTTTGTAGAAACTGAGTTCTGGGATTGACTTTTATTGTGCACTCTAAAAAATAAAGGTTTCGGTGATCAGATCCTAAAAGAAAAATGTTTCTCTTAGTTTGAAGAACTTCTTTTTCCACATTAAAAACCTTTTGTGTGATGGAAAGATTTCATGGATGTAAATCCATCGATGCCAATAAAGAAGCTTTATTTTTAGAAGTGAAGTGGAATTATTTGAACACATTGATTTCTGTGTGTTTATACCTGAGATTTGACTTGACAAGCGAAAGTAGAAATTCTAGACCATGTTTTAAAGTCTCTGTGTAGAATTTCTTATGTTTATTTACTCTATTTAGGCTGTTGACAACAAAACTCTAGATATAGTTTCATTTGGTCAAGTATACTTTCTCTCTCTCTCTCTCTCTCTCTCTCTCTCTCTCTCTCTCTCTCTCTCTCTCTCTCTCTCTATATATATATATATTTATCATTCAAAAGTTTGGGGTCACTGAGGTTTTTTTTGTGTGTGAAAAAAATTTATACTTTTATTCATCAAGGAAACATTAAACTGATTAAAAGTGATAGTAAAGACATTTATAATGTTGCAAAAGATTCTATTTCAAATAATTGCTGTTCTTTTGAACTTTATATTCATCAAAGAATCCTGAAAAATTAAATGTTTCCACAAACATACAAACTGTTTTAAACACTGATAATAATCATAAATGTTTCTTTTAGCATCAGATCCTCATATTAGAGTTATTTCTGAAGGATCATGTGACACTGAAGACTGGAGTAATGATGCTGAACATTCAGGAATAAATTACACTTTACTGTATATTCACATAGAAAACAGATGATTTACATTACAATAATATTTCACATTTTTACTGTATTTTTGATCAACTTTTTGAGCAGAAAAGACTAATTTAACCTGAATATTGCTCTTATAACATCAGCAATAATCAGATCATAAATATGTTTATGCATTAAAGTTTCCTGCAGAAACGTGTTCATATCGGCTCAAATCAGATGGAAAGAGAAACTGAAGCGAAATACACACACACACACACTCATGTTTTCATGATAAGCACACGTCAGATCCACACACTCCTGTGTTTTACGCTTCGAGTGATGACTGCAGATTCCGTTTCTATCGAAGGCTTGATGTGTGTAAACAGGCCAGAACTTTTGAAGGCAATTAAGTTCTTCATGTAACGCAATTTGGGCTCCATCACGCTGATCGATAACTTGCTCTAAGTGTTCGGTTCACTTACTAACGCTGAGAGAACCCTTCATCATCATCATCATCCTCATCATCAGCTCCTGAAGCCTTATCAATATTTGATATAAACCCAGAGATGAAGCTGAGATGCTTGCTGGATTTCTCTTCAGTGGTTTATGGAAATGCTGTAGGGTCTCCATCACTGAACATGCAGTTGTTATGAATTATGATCTGACACATCTTTAATAGTGCAGTTTACATGTGAACAACTTTGTCGCTTTTGTCTTGCTTAGTTGGGGACATTTAATATTCAGCAATATTATTGATCTCCTGCATTGACAGAATTATACAGGTGAAACTCGAAAAATTAGAATATCGTGCAAAAGTTATAATTTTGATGATTATGGCTTAGAGCTTATGAAAACCCCAAATTGAAAATCTCAGAAAATGATTAGAATATTAAATAAAATCAATAAAAAAAAGGATTTTTACATACAGAAATGTCAGCCCTCTGAAAAGTATAATCATGCATATGTATATAGTTATATACTAAATATATTAGTTTCACCTTTTAATTTGAATTACTGAAATACACAAACTTTTGCACGATATTCAAATTTTGAACTGAAATATGAGAATTGAGCTGGACGATGACATCACGGTTTACTCCAGAGCGGCGATATATATATATATATAAATGAATAACCTTTTTACAGCAGAAATGAAGCATCCCTGAACTTCCTTCAGCTGGACTGACGCTATTCTCTTCTGGAAACACACTGTGTGTCATTATTCTCCTGTAAAGCTGCTCTGAGACACTCTGTGTATAAATCAACGTGGCTTGACTTGAAACGCTTTTAAATGCTGTTTCCTCACACGAGCCGAGATGAAGCGTCCTTGCTGATCGAGTGTAATGATGTTCTGTCTCTGTGTTGGCCAGGAAAGCTCAGTATCCGAGGATAGGCATGAGTTCTCCCGGCTCCGGGTCTCCTCTCGCTCCGGATCGCTCCGTGTCCCGGGACTCTATGGAGGATTACTGGAGCGAGATGAAGAACATCCAGGAGGACCGGCAGGACCGGCACGAGGATCTGGTGGAGCGGGTCAGCTCAGACGGTGCGTATCAACAACACCGCACGGCTCAGTTTACCCCCGCTCGGCTCAGTTTACCCCCGCTGGCCACACCAGTGCGCCCAGAAGACAGGGTTAAGGTGTTTGTCGTTCGGTGGCTCTGGACTGTCGAAACTGCGGAAAACACAGAAATTCGAACCCGATCCGAATTTTTTTATGACGGACGAAAGTTTTGCGGTCAGTGTATAGATGCGATTGACACAACGTGAGGTCGTGTTTATTTTTTAACGCGCGGAAATTTCAGACGAGAATTTCCGACTCAGTGTGCAGGATCCTTTAATATGGGCTTTCCCACGGAGGAACCGTTTCATCGTTCCTAGAACTATTGGCGGGAGTTCCCGGAGTTTGGCGTGTTCACGCCGCAGGAACAGGGAGCGATTCCAGTTCCAGGAACTCCTTTAGAGGAACTGATTTACTCCTCCTTCAGAGTCGCTCTAACCCAGCGCTAGAGGAACTGATTTACTCCTCCTTCAGAGTCGCTCTAACCCAGCGCTAGAGGAACTGATTTACTCCTCCAGAGTCGCTCTAACCCAGCGCTAGAGGAACTGATTTACTCCTCCTTCAGAGTCGCTCTAACCCAGCGCTAGAGGAACTGATTTACTCCTCCTTCAGAGTCGCTCTAACCCAGCGCTAGAGGAACTGATTTACTCCTCCTTCAGAGTCGCTCTAACCCAGCGCTAGAGGAACTGATTTACTCCTCCTTCAGAGTCGCTCTAACCCAGTGCTAGAGGAACTGATTTACTCCTCCAGAGTCGCTCTAACCCAGCGCTAGAGGAACTGATTTACTCCTCCAGAGTCGCTCTAACCCAGCGCTAGAGGAACTGATTTACTCCTCCAGAGTCGCTCTAACCCAGCGCTAGAGGAACTGATTTACTCCTCCAGAGTCGCTCTAACCCAGCGCTAGAGGAACTGATTTACTCCTCCAGAGTCGCTCTAACCCAGTGCTAGAGGAACTGATTTACTCCTCCAGAGTCGCTCTAACCCAGCGCTAGAGGAACTGATTTACTCCTCCAGAGTCGCTCTAACCCAGCGCTAGAGGAACTGATTTACTCCTCCAGAGTCACTCTAACCCCGTGCTAGAGGAACTGATTTACTCCTCCTCCAGAGTCGCTCTAACCCAGTGCTAGAGGAACTGATTTACTCCTCCTTCAGAGTCGCTCTAACCCAGCGCTAGAGGAACTGATTTACTCCTCCAGAGTCGCTCTAACCCAGTGCTAGAGGAACTGATTTACTCCTCCAGAGTCGCTCTAACCCAGCGCTAGAGGAACTGATTTACTCCTTCAGAGTCACTCTAACCCAGTGCTAGAGGAACTGATTTACTCCTCCTTCAGAGTCGCTCTAACCCAGTGCTAGAGGAACTGATTTACTCCTCCAGAGTCGCTCTAACCCAGCGCTAGAGGAACTGATTTACTCCTCCTTCAGAGTCGCTCTAACCCAGCGCTAGAGGAACTGATTTACTCCTCCAGAGTCGCTCTAACCCAGTGCTAGAGGAACTGATTTACTCCTCCAGAGTCGCTCTAACCCAGCGCTAGAGGAACTGATTTACTCCTCCTTCAGAGTCGCTCTAACCCAGTGCTAGAGGAACTGATTTACTCCTCCAGAGTCGCTCTAACCCAGCGCTAGAGGAACTGATTTACTCCTCCAGAGTCGCTCTAACCCAGCGCTAGAGGAACTGATTTACTCCTCCAGAGTCGCTCTAACCCAGCGCTAGAGGAACTGATTTACTCCTCCAGAGTCGCTCTAACCCAGTGCTAGAGGAACTGATTTACTCCTCCAGAGTCGCTCTAACCCAGCGCTAGAGGAACTGATTTACTCCTCCAGAGTCGCTCTAACCCAGCGCTAGAGGAACTGATTTACTCCTCCAGAGTCACTCTAACCCCGTGCTAGAGGAACTGATTTACTCCTCCTCCAGAGTCGCTCTAACCCAGTGCTAGAGGAACTGATTTACTCCTCCTTCAGAGTCGCTCTAACCCAGCGCTAGAGGAACTGATTTACTCCTCCAGAGTCGCTCTAACCCAGTGCTAGAGGAACTGATTTACTCCTCCAGAGTCGCTCTAACCCAGCGCTAGAGGAACTGATTTACTCCTTCAGAGTCACTCTAACCCAGTGCTAGAGGAACTGATTTACTCCTCCTTCAGAGTCGCTCTAACCCAGTGCTAGAGGAACTGATTTACTCCTCCAGAGTCGCTCTAACCCAGCGCTAGAGGAACTGATTTACTCCTCCTTCAGAGTCGCTCTAACCCAGCGCTAGAGGAACTGATTTACTCCTCCAGAGTCGCTCTAACCCAGTGCTAGAGGAACTGATTTACTCCTCCAGAGTCGCTCTAACCCAGCGCTAGAGGAACTGATTTACTCCTTCAGAGTCACTCTAACCCAGTGCTAGAGGAACTGATTTACTCCTCCTTCAGAGTCGCTCTAACCCAGTGCTAGAGGAACTGATTTACTCCTTCAGAGTCACTCTAACCCAGCGCTAGAGGAACTGATTTACTCCTCCTTCAGAGTCGCTCTAACCCAGCGCTAGAGGAACTGATTTACTCCTCCAGAGTCGCTCTAACCCAGTGCTAGAGGAACTGATTTACTCCTCCAGAGTCGCTCTAACCCAGCGCTAGAGGAACTACAGTGACGGGAGTGTTCGCTGATTGGCCGAACGCACGCGAAACACCAGCGCACGCCATTTTAAAAAAGCCGTGTAAACACACAGATTATAGCCTGTATTTACCCCAGGAACTAACTCTACGCACATGTAAAACAGAGAGATGAAGCTCTTAATCTTTACGCTGAGGAGAAACTCCAACACAACACGACACAAGACACACAACACAACACACAACAACACACGACACAACACACCACACCACACACAACACACGACAACACACCACACAAGACACACAACAACACACGACAACACACGACACGACACACAACAACACACCACACACCACAACACACAACACAACACAGCACAACCCACAACAACACAGCACACAACAACACAACACAACAACACAAAACACACCACAACACAAGACAGTTTTAAAAAGCCGTGTAAACACACAGATTATAGCCTATATTTACTCCAGGAACTAACTCTACGCACATGTAAAACAGAGAGAGATGAAGCTCTTAAAGGGTTAGTTCACCCAAAAACGAAAATTCTGTCAGTAATTACTCACCCTCATGTTGTTCCAACCCCGTAAGACCTTCGTTCATCTTCGGAACACGAATTAAGATATTTTTGATGAAATCTGAGAGCTGGATCACTCCTCCATACTAGTCCATAGGCTTCTTCAGGGATTGAACTTGCCGGCCTCGAAAAGTTAGTAAAGACATCGTTAAAATAGTCCAAGTGACTACAGTGGCTCAATCTTAAGTTTATCAAGCGACGAGAATACTTTTTGTGCGCAAAAAACAAACAAAAATAACGACTTTATTTCAACTATTCATTTCCTTCTCTGTGGGCCTCGAGTCAGTTCACTAGTGTAATAGCGTACGCGTCTGTTGTTGTACGTCACACGCATCACGCACATGACCAGCGTCGGCCAATAGTGAGCCTACATGTGACGTAGCTCTACACAATTACACTAGTTTAACTGACTAGAGGCCCACAGAGAAGGAAATGAATAGTTGAAATAAAGTCGTTATTTTTGTTTGTTTTTTGCGCACAAAAAGTATTCTCGTCGCTTGATAAACTTAAGATTGAGCCACTGTAGTCACTTGGACTATTTTAACGATGTCTTTACTAACTTTTCGAGGCCGGCAAGTTCAATCCCTGAAGAAGCCTATGGACTAGTATGGAGGAGTGATCCAGCTCTCAGATTTCATCAAAAATATCTTAATTCGTGTTCCGAAGATGAACGAAGGTCTTACGGGGTTGGAACAACATGAGGGTGAGTAATTACTGACAGAATTTTCGTTTTTGGGTGAACTAACCCTTTAATCTTTACGCTGAGGAGAAACTCCAACACAACTTTGAGGAGACCGAGAGAAACATGATGATGTATTTCTGCTCAGCAACACTGGACATCACACACACACACACACACACGCTAATAACTCTTCATTACTGTCTACTTTCTGTGTATAACAGTTCTCTAATATCGTATTAGACAGGACTGATAGACAGATCGTACACTAATGAACAGCGAACGACACCAGGAGAACGTTCCTAGAGGAACCGTCAGCTCTC
>CM060614.1:707108-742108 GCA_030578255.1 Tiaroga cobitis | reverse complement strand
TTATATTATGCTGTATTTATAATCCATTTATTCACTTTTTGAGCATAGACCTGAAAATTAAATTTCCAATTTAAACTGTGGTAAATCTTGAATGCTTTAAAGCACAGATTTAAGTTTGATCTCTTTTCAAAGACACACTTGGCAGATTATTGCTGAAGTGAAATTTTTTTAAAAAGTCAACTGAAAAGTCAACTTTTCAAGTAAAAAGAACAACGTCATGAATGTCTTTACTGTCACTCTTGACATATTTTAATGCACCCTTCCTGAATAAAAGTATTAATTTTTTACTGAGCCCAAACGTGTGCATATCAGCTCCAAATAAAACAAACTAAACCCTAACCATGTCATCACAGGAAAGAAAAGGGAAAGAAATGCGCATTTACCGGCAGTGTTTACCCTTCTGTTGCTTGAAACAAAAACGCAGCATTTACTGAAAGCATTTTGATAGTGAGGTCAGATCAGATGCTGGGGTGTAATGAGGTTTGTGGTGTGTTCTTCAGGCTTTTCAGACAGTGAAGCCCAGACAGGGTGTGACGCGAGTGAACGATCTGTCGTCGGAGGACATCAGGAAGATCGGATACATCTCTCTGATCGAACTGACCACATTCTACGACATCATGGGCATCGAGATGAAGAGGAACCGCGTGGAGCGCAGCAAAGCTCGAGGTGCGTCTCAATCATCCAGACTCAGAAACCACATGAAACTGACTGTTAAAGGGATAGTTCACCCAAAAATGAAAATTAGCCCATGATTTACTCTCCCTCATCCTAGGTGTATATGACATTCTGCTTTCAGACGAATACAATCAGAGTTATCTTAAAAAATGTCCTGGCTCTTCCAAGCTTTATAATGGCAGTGAATGGCTGTTTCTGTTCTGAAGTCCATAAAAGTGCATCTGTCCATCATTAAAGTGCATCTGTCCATCATAAAAGTGCATCTGTCCATCATAAAAGTACATCTATCCATCATAAAAGTGCATCTGTCCATCATAAAAGTGCATCTGTCCATCATAAAAGTGCATCTGTCCATCATAAAATTGCATCTGTCCATCATAAAAGTGCTTCTATCCATCATAGTACAATAAATACACGAATACAATTGGAGTTATATAAAAAAATGTCCTGGCTCTTTCAAGCTTTATAATGGCAGTGAAATGTTGAAGTGTCTACATCTGAATCAACAGATTCCAATGGAAAATAAAGATTATGTAATCCGTATGAAACGTGCGTATATGACGACGAGTCAGCATCGTCGACTTAATCTCTGCAGGCAAAAACACAGAAAACATTACTAATAAATTATTAAACGGTAACGGTGTCCTGTTCGGTCTGCCTAGCAAGGCTACTGACAGACTCCAGTATGTACAGAACTCTGCGGCTAGGATGCTCACCCACACAAAGCTTGGACTTTACATCACTCCCATCCTGAAGAAGCTTCACTGGCTGCCAGTTAAGTCTCGGATCAAATATAAAATCCTCCTCCTGACGTACAAATCTCCTCATGGACTTGCACCTCAGTACCTTATTGATTTACTCCATCCCTACACTCAGCAACGGTCCCTGCGGTCCTCTGACAAGGACCAGCTCGCTGTCCCTAAGTCCAGGCTCCGGACATTTGGTGATAGAGCTTTCTGTGTTGGTGCTCCATCACTCTGGAACAAGCTTCCTCTTGCCATCCGCTCTGCTCCCTCTCTAATAACCATTAAAAACCAGCTTAAAACACACCTCTTCGTATGGGCTTTAGCTCCCCTGGCCTCTTACCTCTCTCCTCCTATCCCCTCCTTTCTCCCCCCTCTCGCTTTTGTTAAGCGTCCTTGGGTTTTATGAAAGGCGCTATATAAATTAAAGTTATTATTATTATTAAAATGTTTAGACAGTCTGATTCTGTTATTCATAATCATTATGTTTGCCGGTGCGCTGATTAGGGCATACGTATATTATGTAGGTAATTAAAGGCGCATTTGTATGATTTTTGACTTAAACGCGCGATTAGTCGACTAATGGCTTAACTGAACGACTATTAGTGGACTAGAAGCGTCTTTAGTCGAGGGCAGCGCTACTATTACCGCTGTGGTTTGTTTCCCACAGACAGCGGGATATTCGGCGTTCCTCTCGCGACGCTGCTGGAGAACGACCAGAAGAAATATCCCGGCTCCAGAGTTCCTCTGGTGTTCAGGAAGGTACGTAGCTCTTCTTTCCCTCTTGGGTTGAGAGACTGGAATGTTGTGATCAAGATTGTGAGCGCAGGCTTTTCCGGAAAGTTCCTAGTCAGCACTTCTCGCTATCTCACACTATCCTGACCTGGCGGCCCACGCTACTCTCGCTTTCCCAAAAAACAAAGGCGGTGGCCAGAAGTGCTCTGGTTTGTTTTACACGGCTGTCTTGACCTCGATGTTCATGTTTTTAAGTGGAATGAGGGAGGCCGTTTATTGTTTCACTGTTTCACCCCTTCAGGCGCTTGAGAGGTTTACTGAGGGAACGCTTAGAAACAGGATTAAAATAGATGCTTTAATAAACGCTCAGGGGTGAATCAGCTCGTTCCGCAACACTGTCAGTATTTGTGTTGGGAAACTGGAGACCTGACGGGAAGATACGGAGACTCCCGGAGGGTAGAGATCCAGCGCTGACAGCTGATGAGTCCTGAACTCTTATAAGCCACTGATAAAGACTCTCTGTGTGTCTGAATGAGCTGGAATCTCAATCATCTGTCAGAAAACAACAGCACAACTGCTTCCAGCAAGACTGCGCTGTTACCATGGTACAAATCCAAAACATATGGTGTTACCATAGTAGATGCCTGCAAAAGATGGCGTTACAAAAGGATGTTGTTGTAGTAAAAGCCTGGAAAACGTGGTGTCACTGTAGTAAATGTTCATAAAACATGGTGTTACTGTAGAAAAAGCCTGGAAAACGTGGTGTTACTGTAGTAAATGTTCATTAAACATGGTGTTACTGTAGTAAATGTTCATAAAACATGGTGTTACTGTAGTAAAAGTCCAGAAAACAGTGTTACTGTAGAAAAAGCCTGGAAAACGTGGTGTTACTGTAGTAAATGTTCATTAAACATGGTATTACTGTAGTAAAAGCCTGGAAAACGTGGTGTCACTGTAGTAAATGTTCATAAAACATGGTGTTACTGTAGAAAAAGCCTGGAAAACGTGGTGTTACTGTAGTAAATGTTCATTAAACATGGTGTTACTGTAGTAAATGTTCATAAAACATGGTGTTACTGTAGTAAAAGTCCAGAAAACAGTGTTACTGTAGAAAAAGCCTGGAAAACGTGGTGTTACTGTAGTAAATGTTCATTAAACATGGTATTACTGTAGTAAAAGCCTGGAAAACATGGTGGTGTTATAGCAAAAGCCCAGAAAATATGGTGTTACTGTAGTAAAAGCCTGGAAAACATGGTGTTACTATAGTAAAAGCCCAGAAAATATGGTGTTACTGTAGTAAAAGCCCAGAAAATATGGTGTTACTGTAGTAAAAGCCCAGAAAACATGGTGTTACTGTAGTATACGTCCAGAAAACATGGTGTTACTGTAGTAAACGTCCAGAAAACATGGTGTTACTGTAGTAAACGTCCAGAAAACATGGTGTTACTGTAGTAAACGTCCAGAAAACATGGTGTTACTGTAGTAAACGTCCAGAAAACATGGTGTTACTGTAGTAAACGTCCAGAAAACATGGTGTTACTGTAGTAAACGTCCAGAAAACATGGTGTTACTGTAGTAAACGTCCAGAAAACATGGTGTTACTGTAGTAAAAGTCCAGAAAACATGGTGTTACTGTAGTAAAAGCCCAGAAAACATGGTGTTACTGTAGTAAAAGCCCAGAAAATATGGTGTTACTGTAGTAAAAGCCTGGAAAACATGGTGTTACTGTAGTAAAAGCCCGGAAAATATGGTGTTAGTGTTACTGTAGTAAAAGCCTGGAAAACATGGTGTTACTGTAGTAAAAGCCTGGAAAACATGGTGTTACTGTAGTAAACGTCCAGAAAACATGGTGTTACTGTAGTAAATGTCCAGAAAACATGGTGTCACTGTAGTAAACGTCCAGAAAACATGGTGTTACTGTAGTAAACGTCCAGAAAACATGGTGTTACTGTAGTAAACGTCCAGAAAACATGGCGGTACTGTAGTAAACGTCCAGAAAACATGGTGTTACTGTAGTAAACGTCCAGAAAACATGGTGTTACTGTAGTAAAAGCCTGGAAAACATGGTGTTACTGTAGTAAACGTCCAGAAAACATGGTGTTACTGTAGTAAGTGTCCAGAAAACAGTTACTGTAGTAAAAGTCCAGAAAATATGGTGTTGTTGTAGTAAAAGCCTGGAAAAGAGGGTGTATTTCAAGAATACTTGGTGTTCTTGTAGTAAATGTCCAGAAAGGCATGTTAATACCCAGCACGTGTGTTTGTGTGTCTTGTGATAATGTTTATTGTGTTTCTGTTTTCAGTTGTTGTCTAAACTGGAGCAGACGGGGTTACAGACGGAGGGAATCCTCAGGGTCCCGGGATCAGCATCCAGAGTAAAGGTAAATTATCCATCATCCCTGCAGAGGAACACGGCCTGGTCCAGTGCGGGTGTTGTTTAACTTCAAAAACGCGAATCTGTGAAACCGCTGATGGCGTGCACATGCGCATCACATGTTTAGTCTATAGTTGTGCGCGTTTGTATATATGTGCGCAGGCGTGTAGTCCTTCTTTACAAATTGACCTCAACAAATTTCTTGTCTGGCCTTTAAAGTTCCTAATATTCCTAAACTCATGTGTTTGTCCTCCACAGCACCTGCGTCAGGAGCTGGAGTTGAAGTTCTACGAGGATCGCTTCGACTGGGATCAGGTGCGTCAGAACGACGCGGCGGGTTTGTTGAAGATGTTTATCCGCGAGCTGCCGTATCCTCTGCTAACCCAACAGCATCTGCCAGCGTTCACAGCGGCTCAGAGTGAGTCTGAACACACACACACACACACACACACACACACGAGTACACCAGTAGCCGCGTTGCCATCACAGATTTGCGACAAACTTTTGCGATATTTTCTAAATGTCGATAAAAAACAATTGCGAAATGGCCGCGTTTGCATTAACCGATGTTATGCGACTAAAACATAATTTTTTCCTCTTGTGATAATATTCCAACAATTATAGCAATGGATGTTGGTAGATTTACATATATCCCAGCCACCGCAGTTTTAGGAGACGTAGGCAAATTTCTCGTTGGCCAGATGACCTTTAAATGCGCAAAAACTGTTTCCATTCCAGTTTTCCAAGCTTTAATGGCAAGGAAAGACCCTTATACTTGAGGAGTTTCTGGGAGTTTCTCCCTCATTTCTGCTTCCAGCTCTTGATTGTGGCTTTTCTCTGTTGTTTAGAATCCAGTATTCCTGTAATACTTTTGTCTTTTGAGTTTAATAAAGAACTGTCTCGTCTTCTGTCCAAACACACTGCGCCTTCTTTAAAGAATGATACATTTCTCGTTCGCCAGATGACCTGTACATGCGCAAAAACTGTTTCCATTGCAGTTTTGCGAAATATTCCTTTTTCGAATTCCCTGAAAAACCTCCTCATGCGTGCGTAAAAACCTTTTTGCGAAATTGACGTGTTTTCATGGGGCGTATTTACAAATTGCGCGGTTTGAAAGGTAATGTAAACACGGCGTGTGTCTGTTCAGAGTCACTCATCTCTCTCTCTCTCTGTCCGTGTGTCAGGTATCTCGTCCCCCAAACACCAGATTCAGGCTCTTCATCTTCTCATCATGCTGCTTCCCGAAGCCAACAGAGACACGCTGAAGGTCTGTTCATCTCCACACGCTGTTTATGAAGATCATCAGCTCAATAATACGGCTGTAACAAAACCCTCATGTCACGATGCGATACATATCCCAATACTGAACTCACGATACTATATTACTGTGATACTCAAAGACATATGATACAAGGTTAACAAAAAAATCTAATGTTGATTAAAATGCTAAATTTGGTATTACATTGTGTGTGTAAATGAATATCTTGGACTTGGTGCTGAAACCCAAAGCACAGGACAATAGAGACACCAGAATAACAATATTCATGATTCTGAAGCTGAAAACACAGATTATTGTAGATGAATATGCTTGATCTCTGTCACTGACTAGATATATTTACAATAATGTCGGCCACTTTTACTGGAAACATCAGATATTTGTCATAATCAGAATCCACAAATATTCCCATTATTATACATTATATTCAACATTATATATAGTAGTTTAATGTAGTACTGACACTAAAACTTTTTATTTTGGGTGAACTATCCACGATACATATTGTTGCATTTTTGTATTGCGATATACTGTTACACTCCTACTAAATAACTATCATTTAAGGCTTTTTGACTCCAACACCGCTCATTTTCAAAGACAATAAAAGGCCCTCAATGTATTTATCATACTTCTGCTATAATGCCATTTTCAAACAGTTTGTTTACTGAAACTATGACTGGCAGTAATTTTAAATAATTAAATAATATAATTATAAATAATTAAGTTCCATTATTCATTATTATAGTTAACTAAAACCATAAAAAACATTTCCGTTACTTGAAATATAATGTTAACTGAAATAAAATAAATAAAAACAGTTGCCAAAGCAACATTTCCCATTTTCATTTAGTTTAACTTGATATATTAAAATAATTAAAACTAAAACATAAATTAATAAAACAAAATGGACATATTTAACAAAAAACAATAACTAATAAATTAATTTTTTTCTAAAATTAAAATATAAAAAACATATAGAATAGTATCTCAATGATACTAAAATCAAATAACACTTGCTTAGTTTACGCTTTATATCCCCAATGATAAATTATAGTTTGTGGTTTTTAGAATTAGTTTTTACTCACAATAGCCAAACACTTATTATGGAGCTTGAAATGTATATGAATGTGTTTACAAAACATTATATCCAGGATCAGGAGAACCAAGTAAAAAATACAAAAAATGGTTGTTAAAATGAGAAATATGATTTCAGCTTAATCTTCATTTTTAGCTTATTTTAAAGATTGAGAACGGCTGCTTTAAGGTCCGATTTCTCTCCAGACATGAGCTGAATCTGACTAAATCTGGCATTTATAAAAAACAGATCTATAGAAGCTTTTTTTTTTATCTTAAAAGTGTTCTGTGGTTTAGTGTAAATAAAACAGTATGAGTCTATGGAATGTCCCTATGTAGGGAACTGAGTGTGTGTGAAGTATTTAAATAAACATGTTCTCAGGTGAAGTTGATGAACCGGTCGGACGATTGGCATGAATTTGTGATGACACACGCACTCTCTCTCTCTCACACACACACACACACACGAGAGAGAGAGAATCAGGCCTGTTTGACGTCATGTTTTGTGCCCATATTCTCATGTGGAGATTCAGCACTGATTCTGTTCCTGCTGAACTCTCTCTCTCACACACACACACACACACACACACACACACTGCTGAAATCTGCTGAAAACGCAGCACAGATGCAGTAGACGTTATTTACCCTGGAGCTTAGAAGCAGAGGTCACGGGTTCGACTGAAGCTTCGATGCAGCGCGAGTCAGATTTCTGCATGTTTCCAGAGAAAATTCCTGTTTGGAGTTTGTTCGAATTCTCTAGTAATATAAACCTGCTGATGTCTGCAGTGTTTGTTCTCAGGCTCTCCTGGAGTTCCTGAGAAAGGTGGTGGCGTACGAGGAGAAGAACCGCATGAGTCTGTGGAACGTCTCCATGATCGTAGCGCCAAATCTCTTCACTTTCCGCGGGAAGAACGCCAAACAGGAGGAGATGCAGATCGCCGTTGCTGCCGCCCAACTCGTGCGTCTCCTCATTACCCATCAGGACCTGCTGTGGACGGTGAGCATCTGCAGCTGCATTAGCCACGTGATCGCTTCATATCCAGAAATATTCAAAAAAGTGTGGAAAGCATGGTGTTACTGTAGTAAAAGCCTGGAAAACATGGTGCTACTGTAGAAAACGTTTAGAAAACGCGGTGTTACTGTAGTAAAAGTCCAGAAAACGTGGCGTTACTGTAGTAAAAGTCCAGAAAACGTGGCGTTACTGTAGTAAAAGTCCAGAAAACATGGTGTTACTGTAGTAAACGTCCAGAAAACGTGGTGTTACTGTAGTAAACGTCCAGAAAACGTGGCGCTACTGTAGTAAAAGCCTGGAAACATGGTGTTACTGTAGTAAACGTCCAGAAAACGTGGTGTTACTGTAGTAAAAGTCCAGAAAACACGGTGTTACTGTAGTAAAAGTCCAGAAAACATGGTGTTACTGTAGTAAAAGCCTGGAAACATGGTGTTACTGTAGTAAACGTCCAGAAAACGTGGTGTTACTGTAGTAAAAGTCCAGAAAACACGGTGTTACTGTAGTAAAAGTCCAGAAAACATGGTGTTACTGTAGTAAACGTCCAGAAAACGTGGTGTTACTGTAGTAAACGTCCAGAAAACGTGGCGTTACTGTAGTAAAAGCCTGGAAACATGGTGTTACTGTAGTAAACGTCCAGAAAACGTGGTGTTACTGTAGTAAAAGTCCAGAAAACATGGTGTTACTGTAGTAAACGTCCAGAAAACATGGTGTTACTGTAGTAAAAGCCTGAAAAATATGGTGTTACTGTATTAAACGTCCAGAAAACGTGGTGTTACTGTAGTATAAGTCCAGAAAACACGGTGTTACTGTAGTAAAAGTCCAGAAAACATGGTGTTACTGTAGTAAAACTAAAAGCCTGAAAAATATGGTGTTACTGTAGTAAAAGCCTGAAAAATATGGTGTTACTGTAGTAAAAGTCCAGAAAATATGAAAAATATGGTGTTACTGTAGTAAAAGTCCAGAAAATATGGTGTTACTGTAGTAAAAGTCCAGAAAACATTAGCCATCAGGACATGCTGTGGACGGCGAGCATCTGAAAAGCTACATTAACCATGTTTTCGCTTGATATTCAGAAATGAGCTGGACTCATGAATAAGTCTTTAAGTCGCTAACGTCTGATATTCGTATCCGCAGGTCCCGTGTTTCCTGATCTCCCACGTCAGAAAAATGAACGAAGCCGCCATGGGCAAGAAAACGCCGACCTCGGAGAAAACCAAACGCAGACTATTGAGGAGATGGAACACGGAGAAGGACCGAGACCGCAGCGAAGTGAGTGCTCATGGGACTGAACCTTCATTCCTCGTTTGGATAAAAGTTAATTGACACGGGGGAGCCGGTTATTATAGCTAACTAAAACCATAATAAACATTTGGAATACAATGAGAGTGAAAATTTAAATTTAAAGTAAAAATGATATTTGCCAACATTTTGAATTTTCATTTAGTTTCACTTCAAGTACTAAAATAACAAACTAAAATTTAAATAAAATGAATAAAAAAGATATAGACAATGAAAAACGCAATTGCACAAAAATGACAATTGCACTCAACAAAATTAAAAAACAAAATGGAAAATATAAAAATGTGTGCTGTCAAATCGATTAATTGCATCTAACAAAAAAGTATGTGTTTATATAATATACATGTATGTGTGTCACACACACACACACACACACAGTAACTATAAAGTAATTATTAAAATAATTTCAATAGCTTAGTTTCTACATTAATCAAGAGTTTTTGAACGAATTGACTGACTCACAAAGATGTCATTTGGCGCCACTTACTGGCGCAAAACATGTAACTTGCACTGACTGTAAACAAAAATGCTCATCCAATCACTAAAATATCAATAGATTAGGGGTGTAACGAGACCCTCATGTCAGATGCGATTCATATCCCGATACTGAACTCACGATACTATATTATTGCAATACTCCAAGACATATGAAAGGTTAACAAAATTTTTACTGTTGATTAAAATGCTAAATTTGGTATTACATTGTGTGTGTAAATGAATATCTTGGACTTGGTGCTGAAACCCAAAGCACAGGACAATAGAGACACCAGAATAACAATATTCATGATTCTGAAGCTGAAAACACAGATTATTGTAGATGAATATGCTTGATCTCTGTCACTGACTAGATATATTTACAATAATGTAGGCCACTTTTTACACAAAAATTCCCACATTGCATTAGTATACATTATTTTGAACATTATATATAGTATTTTAATTTAGTACTAACACTAAAACTCTGAAAACTTTTTTATCACAGTAATTTTTTTATCTATCCACGTCCAGTGTTGGGGGTAACGAGTTACAAAGTAACGGATTACCGTAACGATATTACTTTTTTAAGTAACGAAGTAAAGTAACACATTACACTAAAAATATTGGTAACTAGGCTACACTACTTTACTATACTATAGGAACGCGCTTTCCTGCGTTACCTAAGCCGTGTTTGCCTGTGTGTAAAGTTCTGTCTAGTGGTGAGTGCGCACCGTTGCCATAGAGATTTGAGTGAGATAGCTGCCGGTGCGACGGAGAGAGGGAAATGAAGACGGAGACAGGGGGTTTCGGCCAGTGGCGATTTTCACATTACTTTCAGTTTATTGCTCGAAAGGACAAACATATTAGTGTGAAATGCACTCTAGTAAACCCTAAGATTATTACTTGTGACAAAATATGTGGATATAAAAACATGTAGGCCTATGTAGGCTATAGAAATCTCTTAAATATTTTCTAATTTCACAAAACATTTCATTAAGTTTCGTGGACATTTTATAAAACATCTTAGGCTTATTTTGTAAACATAAGCAACTAATTTAGACGCGCAAACTGTGTGCCGGTGCGGTGGGACGTACATGCTCGGCAGATTCGGCTTGAAGTCGTTCATCCTCGGATGCGGCGCCGCGCGCGCTGTTACAACAAAGCCGTGCACTTCGCCAAGCGAAATGGGGTCTTGCGCACCCAGCGCGCACGGCCGCCCACACCACAATGACATCATTTTTTGCCGCGCGCACCTTCGCGCTCGTGCGGACGCGTCGAGTATAAACAAGGCTCGCTTTTCTCAAGTCTTGGGTAACACAAAACGAAATGAACAGGCTTGTTGCAGGGTTCATTGTAGAAGACATGCTTCCCCTGTCGACTATTAATCGCCCGGGTTTAGAAAAATGCATTTTAAATTAAGATTAAGAATTTTATGGGATAAAGTGACCTTTATTTTATTATTTTTCATTGACCACTTCATTTTTTGTTTTCATTGCCATGAGTCGAATAAAAAGCTGGTTTTGTTCTCAGGAGAAGAGGTTTATTCGTTTAATCTCATGTATCCCAAAGCCTGTGTTTTGAAACTTTGTGCAGACAGGGATATTGTTCTTTCATGCCATTTTGTATAGGATTTATACAATAAACACTATGCAGACAGGCTAAGTGATGATAGGGCTATGATGTTTGTCCATGTATCACGGTAAATTAAGACACGGGAAAGTAAAGTAATAAGTAATGAAGTTACTTTTCAAACGCAGTAACTAGTAAAGTAATCTCATTTCAATTTATAGAAGTAACTAGTAACTAATTACTTTTTTTGAGTAACTACCCCAACACTGTCCACGTCCGATATTCTCACTGTCCACAATACATATTTTTGCATTTTTGTATTGCGACACGATATATTTTTACACCCCTACTAGTAATAATAGGATAATAAAGTCTCTGTGTGTGTGTGTGTGTTCCTCAGGTCACGGACCTTCGTGACGGAGTCATCAGAGTTCACGCGCCGCTTCACGCTAAGGTTTCGATGGCGATTCAGTTGAGCTGCGAGATGAAGGCCAGAGACATCACGGCACGCTTCGACATCGAGAACGGGTCAGTAAACCACTTAAACACACACACACATCGGTCACATGACCCAACCGACCCATGTTGTTAACCAATCACTGTCGCTTGCAGGCGCGGGTCGCGAAGCGCTAGTCGGCGACAGAGACAGTGTCTGTTCGAGGTGGGAGGAAACATCGGTGAGTCCAACATCATCAGCGCCATTATATTAGTGAATAATAAATAGTAATTATTAGGGGTGTAACAGTATATCGTGTCACAATATATCGCAATACAAAAATACAACAAGATGTATCGCGGATAGTTACGCAAAAATAAAAATTACCGTGAGAAAAAATTAAAGTTTACAGAGTTTTAGTGTCAGTACTACATTAAACTACTATATATAATGTTGAATATAATGTATAATAATGGGAATATTTGTGGATTCTGATTATGACAAATATCTGATGTTTCCAGTAAAAGTGGCCTACATTATTGTAAATATATCTAGTCAGTGACAGAGATCAAGCATATTCATCTACAATAATCTGTGTTTTCAGCTTCAGAATCATGAATATTGTTATTCTGGTGTCTCTATTGTCCTGTGCTTTGGGTTTCAGCACCAAGTCCAAGATATTCATTTACACACACAATGTAATACCAAATTTAGCATTTTAAACAGTACATTTTTTGTAACCTTTTATCATATGTCTTGGAGTATCGCAGTTATATAGTATCGTGAGTTCAGTATCGGGATATGAGGGTTTCGTTACACCCCTAGTAATTATATGATATATTATTAATAGTAATATAATATTAGTGAATAACAAGCATTAATCTGAAGAACGGTTGGTTGTCTCTAGGCGAGCGCTGCCTGGATCCAGACGCACATTTACTAGATGTTTACCACGCGAATCCTCACTGCGAATGGGTGTTAAAGTCCCGCTGACCTGAGAACAGTTGGACACGCGTGTGTGTGTGTTCTGCAGAGTTGCTCCGGAGGTCAGAGGTCAAACCCTGAGGTTGACCTTTGTGGCGTGGTTCAATGCTGGTCGTTGAGTTTGCCTGGTGCCAAAACTGTGTGACGTCCCGGACAGAAGCATGTTTCATTACTTCTTACCACTAGCCAGTGTAAAAAAGAGCATGTACATAAAATATTTATGCCACTAATTTATCCTGCTGTATGATAATTATTTTGTATTGTTTCTATAAGCTGCATGTTTGTGATGAAGCCATGTGAACTGAACCTGCGAGCGGCTCGTATTCACCCCAAAATCCAACAAAAAACACATTTTATATCAAATTCTCATTGTTTATGAATTACTAAAATGGGGGGAAATGTTTACATTAATATTAGCGCTGGGCAACGATTAACCGCATCCAAAATAAAAGATTGTGTTTACATAATATATGTGTGTGTACTGTGTATAATTATTATTTCGTATATATAAATACACACACATGCATGTATATATTTAAGAAATACTTTCCTGTATATATATATATTTACACATTTTCCTTAAGTATATACATGCATGTGTGTGTAATTATATATATACACTAAATAATTATACACAGTACACACACGTATATTTTGTAAACAAACTTTTATTTTGGATGCGATTAATCGTTTCACAGCACTAATTAATAGTTGATGTAGTGCCTTTAATTAATGCATTACTGTTACAATAATAAGAATGACCATTAATCAAAAACATAATAACATGCCCTGATGTATTACAATAATTTTACAGTAATGTGAATGTGTTTGGATGTTGAAATAATGTCACAATACGAAAATGTTATGGTCCTAAAATGAAATGAGATTTTGCCTTTTGCTTTTGGTCTGAAATATGAGCTGCACGGGTAAATATGACCTCAAATTAAACCAGATGAATATTAATGCCAACGTCATCAAACACTAACCGGACTGATGAAGGACTCGAGTGAAAAACTGAAACATTAAAAGTTGAAGAACATACGAAACAAAGAAGATCATTCAGAGGACAGGTGACCTTTGACCCCTGATGATTTACTTCAGTGCCTGCCAATAATACTTTTGATGCTCTGAATATGTTTGTTTTTTCATCTTAAAGCTGTTTTTTATGTATGATGTACATCTGCACTTGTTGATTGGATTTTTTTTATTTGATTTTTTTATAGTAACACGTTCTTGACGTTGCCAATTGAGTTTGTGCATCGAATCATTTATTTCCCTCATTTGAGTTGTGGAAGCTCATGTGAATGCGTTCAGTGTGTGCTTGGTGTTTATCATAGTGACCGTTTTACAGCAAAGCCATGGAAATATTTTCTGTAGCTTCGTTTCATCAAAACCACATTAATAATACGCCGGCCAAACATGAAGTCACAGTGAGTATTATGAAGAAGATGTAGCCATATTACAGATGTCATATCATGATGTAAAATATGTTATGAAGTTGCTGTAATATTTGGGTGAAACTACAGGTCATTATGAAACTAATCCCAATTAAAACACATGAACCTCATCAGTGTGTGTCATTGTTGCATGAGATCTGAACAAGTTTGTGTCTGTAAAGCTCTTTGGATCCGTGTCAGTATCAGCGTTCTGGAATGTTCCAGATAGTGAAGGAATGTTGGTTTCATCATCAGTAACACAAGCAACACGCTCGACTAAGAAACAAGTTGCATTTTATTAACAAGTATCAAACCTGGTAAACCGTCACAATAAGGTTTGTTAACATGAACAATGTAAAACTCTTAAATGTTAAACATTTTTAAAAACAAATGGATGCACTGTGAACTAACATAAAAATTACCAATTTGATTTTTACTAATTTTACTATTCAAAAATAAAAGTTGTTAACAAATGAGACCTTATTGTAAAGTGTTACTTAACAGAGTCATATTTTTGGGTAAAATCTCTAGGATTATTCTCAGAACATGATGAATTATGGTTTTATGCAGGGCAGGAATGAGGAAACACATGTGTGTGTGTGAACGCGGCGCTGAAGTCCAGGACGTCAGTCACGTGACCCTTGAACACGCGCAGGTTCTTCATGCAACCGCGGAACGACTCTCTGGTGCGAAGACAGTTCTGCTTCACATCAGCTGTGACACACACACACACACACACACCGTCAACAACTACTGGGACCTTACCACAGATACATGATTGACAGCCTATTAGGGGTGTGCGATATTGACGAAAAATGATACGAGTCAATTTAATCAATAACGATAATTATACCTCATTATTATGAGATAAAAGTAAAAATCATGACATTTTTAAATTATGACAAAAATTCTAATTTCTAATTCTTTAAATTCTAATTCAAAATTATGACATGTTATTATAATTATAGAAAGTCATAACTAGAATAAATATGTCATAATTATAGAAAGTCATAATTATGACAAAAAGTTACAATTATAACAGAAATTTAAAATTATGACCAATATTTAAAATCCTGACATACTAAGTGATAATTATGGCTGAAGTCAGTACCTGGATGTCCGCCCACATAGATGGGGTTTTTTGTCTCGGCCGATGTGGATGATGAGTACGGGTTCTCCACGGTCACCGTCACGCCGTCGACGGTCAGACTCAAGCTGTGCTTCTGCTTGTTGGCCACCAGGGTCCGCCAGCGGCCGTCACACATGGACCCGCTGCTCCTGCTGCTCGTCGAGATCCGGCCCGCGCCGTTATTCACACTGAACACCACCTGCGACGGGTCGAGCGTCAGTCACGGGCACGGTAACACGGGTCACTGAAGGCTAACCGTACTGGAGGCTAACTGTACTGAAGACTAACCGCACTGGAGTCTAACCATACTGACCAACTGTCACCGTAACACGGGTCACTTGAGGCTAACCGTACTGAAGGCTAACCGTACTGAAGACTAACCGTACTGAAGGCTAACCGTACTGAAGGCTAACCGTACTGACCAACTGTCACCGTAACACGGGTCACTGGAGGCTAAAATAACCGTACTGAAGACTTAACTGTACTGAAGACTAACTGTACTGAAGACTAACCGTACTGGAGGCTAACCGTACTGAAGACTAACTGTACGGAAGAATAACTGTACTGGAGTCTAACCGTACTGGAGTCTAACCGTACTGAAGACTAACCGTACTGACCAACTGTCACCGTAACACGGGTCACTGGAGACTAACCATACTGGAGGCTAACTGTACTGAAGACTAACTGTACTGAAGACTAACCGCACTGGAGTCTAACCGTACTGACCAACTGTCACCGTAACACGGGTCACTGGAGGCTAAAATAACCGTACTGAAGACTAACTGTACTGAAGGCTAACCGTACTGAAGACTAACCGTACTGAAGGCTAACCGTACTGAAGGCTAACCGTACTGAAGGCTAACCGTACTGAAGACTAACTGTACTGAAGGCTAACCGTACTGAAGACTAACTGTACTGAAGGCTAACCGTACTGAAGGCTAACCATACTGAAGGCTAACCGTACTGAAGGCTAACCGTACTGAAGGCTAACCGTACTGAAGGCTAACCGTACTGAAGGCTAACCGTACTAAAGGCTAACCGTACTGAAGGCTAACCGTACTGAAGGCTAACCGTACTGAAGACTAACCGTACTGAAGGCTAACCGTACTGAAGACTAACCGTACTAAAGGCTAACCGTACTAAAGGCTAACCGTACTGAAGGCTAACCGTACTGAAGGCTAACCGTACTGAAGGCTAACCGTACTAAAGGCTAACCGTACTGAAGGCTAACCATACTGAAGACTAACCGTACTGAAGGCTAACCGTACTGAAGACTAACCGTACTGAAGACTAACCGTACTGGAGGCTAACCGTACTGAAGGCTAACCATACTGAAGGCTAACCGTACTGGAGGCTAACCGTACTGAAGACTAACCGTACTGAAGGCTAACCGTACTGAAGGCTAACCATACTGAAGGCTAACCGTACTGACCTGTCCGTTGATCAGCTCCAGGCCGATGGCGTCCACTTTCGTGCTGCTGATTCCCAACAGAATCCCGTCGGGAACCGTGGAGCGGAAGTCCAGACTCACCGTCACGTCCGAGCCAACGTTATAGCCCTCCTTCACTGCAGGAGCAGACACAGGCAATCAGGGCATTAGAAACATTAGCACACAAAACAGACGAATTTATGACAAAGTTGAAATTATGACAAAAAGTCAATTATGAGGAAAAAAGTCCAAATCATGAAAAAATTCAAAATGACAAAAAAACGAGAGAGAGTTCTAGATGAGGTTCTGCTCTCTGAGATGTGTGTGAGAGAGTTCTAGAGGAGGTTCTGCTTTCTGAGATGTGTGTGAGAGAGTTCTAGAGGAGGTTCTGCTCTCTGAGATGTGTGTGAGAGAGTTCTAGAGGAGGTTCTGCTCTCTGAGATGTGTGTGAGAGAGTTCTAGATGAGGTTCTGCTCTCTGAGATGTGTGTGAGAGAGTTCTAGAGGAGGTTCTGCTCTCTGAGATGTGTGTGAGAGAGTTCTAGATGAGGTTCTGCTCTCTGAGATGTGTGTGAGAGAGTTCTAGATGAGGTTCTGTTCTTTGAGATGTGTGTGAGAGAGTTCTAGAGGAGGTTCTGCTCTCTGAGATGTGTGTGAGAGAGTTCTAGAGGAGGTTCTGCTCTCTGAGATGTGTGTGAGAGAGTTCTAGAGGAGGTTCTGTTCTTTGAGATGTGTGTGAGAGAGTTCTAGAGGAGGTTCTGTTCTTTGAGATGTGTGTGAGAGAGTTCTAGAGGAGGTTCTGTTCTTTGAGATGTGTGTGAGAGAGTTCTAGAGGAGGTTCTGTTCTTTGAGATTTGTGTGAGAGAGTTCTAGAGGAGGTTCTGCTCTCTGAGATGTGTGTGAGAGAGTTCTAGAGGAGGTTCTGTTCTTTGAGATGTGTGTGAGAGAGTTCTAGAGGAGGTTCTGTTCTTTGAGATTTGTGTGAGAGAGTTCTAGAGGAGGTTCTGCTCTCTGAGATGTGTGTGAGAGAGTTCTAGAGGAGGTTCTGTTCTTTGAGATTTGTGTGAGAGAGTTCTAGAGAAGGTTCTGTTCTTTGAGATGTGTGTGAGAGTTCTAGAGGAGGTTCTGTTCTTTGAGATTTGTGTGAGAGAGTTCTAGAGGAGGTTCTGCTCTCTGAGATGTGTGTGAGAGAGTTCTAGAGGATGTTCTGTTCTTTGAGATGTGTGTGAGAGAGTTCTAGAGGAGGTTCTGTTCTTTGAGATTTGTGTGAGAGAGTTCTAGAGGAGGTTCTGCTCTCTGAGATGTGTGTGAGAGAGTTCTAGAGGAGGTTCTGTTCTTTGAGATTTGTGTGAGAGAGTTCTAGAGGAGGTTCTGCTCACTGAAAGCTGCGTATCCGCCTCCGCTGAAGAAGGTCCCGTCCTGAGTGCCTCTAAAGCAGGAGCTCGTCCCATCTGCCACCAATGGCCCGTTCAGGTTCATACGCACACCGTTCAGAGTCACGTCCTGAAGACACGCCGCCAGACTGTGTGTGACCTGCAGAACCACACACACACCTCGGGTTAACACGGGACATTCCTGTGCTTTTTACGCTTTTAACTCACTGTAACGTCATCTTCATCTCTTCAGTGTGTGATGTTGCTGTTTGATCATGAGAAAGCTCCAGTTCTTCTCTATATCAGTGTCAGTGTTTCTGAACTCCTGAAACGCCTCCATTGTAGTCTTGAGTTTCTCCCGGGAACGAACACGTCACAATATTCCTCATTATAATAATTCATACGCATAATAAAGGGGCGGGCCTGGTTGAGTTAGTTAGTAGTGTGTTAAACTGGCGGTTATGGAAAGGGGCGGGACATTTCCCAAACACACTCGAAGCGCTCGACCAATCACAACACACTGCTCCAGCCGACCAATCAGAGCACAGTGTGCTTTTCAGAGGGAGGGGCTTCATAGAGACAGGATGTAAACAGAACGTTACTGACAGACTGGGAAGAGAGGAGCCGCAACAATGGAGAATATGAGGAGAATAATCAACATTCAAGCAGGAAAACCTGTTCTAGTAGAGCCTGAAAACTACATCAAGACTGTATGAAAACATTTCAAACTGGTTTTGAAGTGAAAAGCATCAGTTACGTTTCCGATCCTCTTGGCTGTGTATGTGGAAGGAATTCCTCCGAGGTACAACTTCCCCTCGACGTCGAGTGTGTGTCCTTTAGTAGAGATCCGGTCGGAGTCGCTGCCGTCCACACTGACCATCATTGACTTCTTACTGAACTCGGCCTTCACCTGCACACACACACACACACACACACACACGTGTTATTCAAGGACTGTCTGACTGTTAAAGGGATAGTTCACCCAAAAATGAAAATTAGCCCATGATTTACTCTCCATCAACCCATCCTAGGTGTATATGAAACTCTTCTTGCAGGCGAATACAATCTGAGTTATATTAAAAAATGTCCTGGCTCTTCCAAGCTTTATAATGGCAGTGAATGGCTGTTTCTGTTCTGAAGTCCATAAAAGTGCATCTGTCCATCATAAAAGTGCATCTGTCCATCATAAAAGTGCATCTGTCCATCATAAAAGTGCATCTGTCCATCATTAAAGTGCATCTATCCATCATAAAAGTGCATCTGTCCATCATAAAAGTGCATCTATCCATCATAAAAGTGCATCTGTCCATCATTAAAGTGCATCTGTCCACCGTTAAAGTGCATCTGTCCATCATAAAAGTGCATCTGTCCATCATTAAAGTGCATCTATCCATCATAAAAGTGCATCTGTCCATCATAAAAGTGCATCTATCCATCATAAAAGTGCATCTATCCATCATAAAAGTGCATCTGTCCATCGTTAAAGTGCATCTGTCCATCATAAAAGTGCATCTATCCATCATAAAAGTGCATCTATCCATCATAAAAGTGCATCTATCCATCATTAAAGTGCATCTGTCCATCATAAAAGTGCATCTATCCATCATTAAAGTGCATCTGTCCATCATTAAAGTGCATCTGTCCATCATAAAAGTCCATCTATCCATCATAAAAGTGCATCTGTCCATCATAAAAGTGCATCTGTCCATCATTAAAGTGCATCTATCCATCAAAAAAGTGCATCTGTCCATCATAAAAGTGCATCTATCCATCATAAAAGTGCATCTGTCCATCATTAAAGTGCATCTATCCATCATAAAAGTGCATCTGTCCATCATAAAAGTGCATCTATCCATCATTAAAGTGCATCTATCCATCATAAAAGTGCATATATCCATCATTAAAGTGCATCTATCCATCATAAAAGTGCATCTGTCCATCATAAAAGTGCATCTGTCCATCATAAAAGTGCATCTATCCATCATAAAAGTGCATCTGTCCATCATTAAAGTGCATCTATCCATCATAAAAGTGCATCTGTCCATCATAAAAGTGCATCTATCCATCATAAAAGTGCATCTGTCCATCATTAAAGTGCATCTATCCATCATAAAAGTGCATCTGTCCATCATAAAAGTGCATCTATCCATCATAAAAGTGCATCTATCCATCATAAAAGTGCATATATCCATCATTAAAGTGCATCTGTCCATCATAAAAGTGCATCTATCCATCATAAAAGTGCATCTATCCATCATTAAAGTGCATCTGTCCATCATAAAAGTGCATCTGTCCATCATTAAAGTGCATCTGTCCATCATAAAAGTGCATCTATCCATCATAAAAGTGCATCTATCCATCATTAAAGTGCATCTGTCCATCATAAAAGTGCATCTATCCATCATAAAAGTGCATCTATCCATCATTAAAGTGCATCTGTCCATCATTAAAGTGCATCTGTCCATCATAAAAGGGCATCTGTCCATCATTAAAGTGCATCTGTCCATCATAAAAGTGCATCTGTCCATCATAAAAGTGCATCTGTCCATCATAAAAGTGCATCTATCCATCATAAAATTGAGTAAATCATGGGCTAATTTTCATTTTTGGGTGAACTATCCCTTTAATGGACGGCTAGTCAGGGTGGAGGTGGTTTAACTCACGGTGTGCCAGAGGCCGTCGCTGATGCCAGCAGGGATCGTGGCGCTGGCGGGTCCTCGGCCCAGGTCACATGACAGAAGCAGACGGCCCGCCTGAAGCTGCAGAACCGCGTAATCCTGCTGGTTAGCGTTAGCCATGTAGAACAGAAGCCCGCTGTGAGCGAACGTCCGCACGGAGAGCTTCACCACGAAACTGAGACAACACACACACACAGTGAAGCGTTACATCATTACCTGTTACAGTCTGTGAAAAGACTGTTAAACCCTCTGGGCTTCTTTGTTTAGGGGTTACACTTGGCTTCCTTTCGGTCAAAAAAGACCGAAGCCTTAAAATGTAACTTTTTAATTTCCCAGGAAAACCATTCAAATATATTTTTGTTCAATAATATTTTCTTATTATTATTTAGAATTTTTAAATATCTTTATGCTACTTTGCATTATTTATATAATTTTTATGAGCTATTTTTTCCATTAGAATTAATTATTTTTTTTTTTTATTATAATTTATTTTTTTTTTTTCAAAAACTCAACGTGGCACATTAAAATATAATGCTGGCAGCAGGCAAAAAAAATTTCAAGTGAGAATAACGCCATCCAGTGGCTTTAAAAATGTATTAAAGTGTGTAATGTCCGTAACCGCCTGTATGCTGCCTATAGCTTCCTATGTAAATACATAGAAATGCTTTTTGATTCCAATTGCTGTTTTAGACATGATTTCTCTGTCTTATTCGTTTTTTTTATTTAGATATATATTTAGATATTCTAAAAGACTACTTTTTTATTTTTGTTATTTTTGAATATTCTCAATTTGCTGTTGCTGTCTTACCAGTTCATTTATCTCTCTCTCTCTCTCTCTCTCTCTGTGCGTGCGTGTGTGTGTGTGTGTGCGCGTGTGTGTGTGTGTGTGTGTGTGTGCGTGCGTGCGTGCGTGTATGTGTGTGTGCATTTGAGCGAGACTTTTTTTTTTCATTCATTGATTTTATTTTGCATATTCTAAAAATTTGCTGTTGCAGTCTTGCCAGTTTATCTCTGTGTGTTTGTGTGCGTGGGTGTGTGTGTGTGGGCATGTCTTATTTGCACTCTTGATGTTTTAGAGTGTCACCCCTTCATTGCTGTACACTTTTTTTCTGCACAGTGGCTGATTTGTAGTTTGTACCACCAAAAGTTTCTCTGAGTTTTACTATTTTTTCGTATTTCCCATTCATTTCCTATGGTAGGAAACTTCGGTCATTTTTGACCGAAAGGAAGCTAAGTGTGACAATTTTTTTACGACCCTTTATCATATCTGAATCAACTCCTTGATTTTTTTGTGTGTTCACATAGGTGATACGACAAAAGTCACCAAGTTTCATCCCCCACCGATGAAGCAAAAAAATGAAACATTTCAAAACGTATACTGTTTCGGTCATTTTTGACCGAAGAAGCCCAGAGGGTTAAACTGGATATACAGTAGTGGGGGGAAATTATGGAAGCTTGTTTCCGCCACAGAAATAAAAAAATTAAAAAAGTAATTGCGACAAAAGAATTTATAAACATGCAAAAATAAGAGAAGCAAAATCAATTTCCCCTCCAGACATCACTTTCGGAAAGGTAAATCAATCATGTACTTGGTATGAAATAATACATTTTATTTATTTTAAATATTTTATATTATTTAAATACATTTGATATTATTATATAATACTTTTAAATATTTAACTGTATATATTTTACCCCAGTTAGTAATAATATTATAATAATAGTATATAATATAATAATATAAACTTTTTATTTTATATATATATATAATATAAAAATATAAATATATATACTTTAATTTTTAAATATATAAATATTATATCATATTGATGTGTCTATAATTTTCTTTTATTAAACTGTTTGTTCTTTTTGTCTTATTTTGTTGCTCAGAATCAAGTGACTGTAAAGGTTATTTTATGGTTGTATTGAACTTGTAATAAAAAGTGTATTCTGATTTCAAGTGTCCAATCATTGTTTATTTTAATGTTTATTGTGATGCTCTTCCATCGTGAGCTCATGAACATGTGATTTTTGCTTGTGTTGTTTAATAATAATATCAACATGGAGTCATATTGAACACAGAATGCTGGTTTAAAGACAGTTTAATACGCAGTTTGTCTTATAAATGCAGCGTTATGAGAGTCTATGACAGCAGATTGATGGGTAATATATGATTATGAACGGGTCGGGTTGATTGGTTTACCTGGTTCTGACGGTCTTATTCTTGAAGCCCATGATCATGTGACTGTGTCGGGATAGTCCGAACTGGTGGGATTCTGGGATGGTGTGTGTTTGGTCCGGGGCCGCGCACTGAGGAAGGGAAGTTCAGGTAAAGTTCAGTTTGTTGGAGTTTAGCTGGTGCCCATATAAGGGCGTGACATTCTTATGATCCTACAGATGTTCAGTGTTTACAGAAACTCAACGCTATCTGAAGAATGTCACACAACATGCCTGTCATAGTGAGTTGCTAAGAAATATTGTGGTACTAAAACAATAAAAAACTCCTTCATTACTTTGAGCTTTCACATGACCTTTATGAAGTTCACCGTGCAAACAGATAAACAGCATCCAGGAGATGATGTATGAATATAAATGTATTTGCACTGCACTAAATATTTATAAACATTCACAGATTCCCTGCGCGCATCTCCAGGTGTGTGTGTGAGTGAGTGAGTGAGTGAGTGAGTGAGTGAGTGAGTGAGTGAGTGAGTGAGTGTGTGAGTGTGTGTGTGAGAGTGTGTGTGTGTGTGAGTGAGTGAGTGAGTGAGTGAGTGAGTGAGTGTGTGTGTGTGAGTGAGTGAGTGAGTGTGTGAGAGTGAGTGAGTGAGTAAGTGAATGAATGTGAGTGAGTGTGTGAGTGTGTGTGTGAGAGTGTGTGTGTGTGAGTGAGTGAGTGAGTGAGTGTGTGTGTGAGTGAGTGAATGAGTGTGTGAGAGTGAGTGAGTGAGTAAGTGAATGAATGTGAGTGAGTGTGTGAGTGTGTGTGTGAGAGTGTGTGTGTGTGAGTGTGTGTGTGAGAGTGTGTGTGTGTGAGTGAGTGAGTGAGTGAGTGAGTGAGTGAGTGAGTGAGTGAGTGAGTGAGTGTGTGTGTGTGAGTGAGTGAGTGAGTGTGTGAGAGTGAGTGAGTGAGTAAGTGAATGAATGTGAGTGAGTGTGTGAGTGTGTGTGTGAGAGTGTGTGTGTGTGAGTGAGTGAGTGAGTGAGTGAGTGAGTGTGTGTGTGAGTGAATGAGTGTGTGAGAGTGAGTGAGTGAGTAAGTGAATGAATGTGAGTGTGTGAGTGAGTGAGTGTTTGAGTGAGTGAGTGAGAGTGTGAGAGTGTTTGTGTGTGTGTGTGAGTGAGTGAGTGAGTGAGTGAGTGAGTGAGTGAGTGAGTGAGTGTGTGTGTGTGTGTGAGTGAGTGAGCAAGTGAATGAATGTGAGTGTGTGAGTGAGTGAGTGAGTGAGTGAGTGTGTGAGAGTGTTTGTGTGTGTGTGTGAGTGAGTGAGTGAGTGAGTGAGTGAGTGAGTGAGTGAGTGAGTGTGTGTGTGTGTGTGTGTGTGTGTGTGTGAGTGAGTGAGCAAGTGAATGAATGTGAGTGTGTGAGTGAGTGAGTGAGTGAGTGAGTGAGTGTGTGTGTGTGTGTGAGTGAGTGAGTGTGTGTGTGAGTGAGTGAGTGAGTGAGTGAGTGAGTGTGTGTGTGTGTGTGAGTGAGTGAGTGTGTGTGTGAGACTCACGCTGGTGCTGCCCGGTGTGAGCGCGCTCAGCTCTGCCGTGGGGGTCAGGGGTCGTGTGGAGGGGTCAGAGGTCGGCTCCACCTCCAGGTCGTCAGGTAGAAGCACACGTTTGGGTCTCTCCTCCAGTAAACAGCTGTCCATGTCCACGTGCTCGTAGTGCAGCGCGCCGGAGAGATCCAGCAACCTGACGCACGGACACACACATTACACCTTCAGTCGCTTTCTGTGATGATATTTTCATATATTTATATTAGGGCCGGGACTCGATTAAAAAAATTAATCTAATTAATTAGAGGCTTTGTAATTAATTAATCGAAATTAATCGCATTTTAATTGCATAAATATTTGACCTGAGAACAGTGAGAAGTAATTTTTTTCACATGGATTTTTAGTATACCATTGAATAATGACTGAATACATAAGCTTAAGCAACAAAATATTGTTTATTTTTGTTCAACCAAGTCCAGCAGACCAGTGTTTTTTGCCATTAAGTGTAGCAATAGCATATTGCTACACTACACTAATAGCAATAGCGAATTCCTTGTTGCATAGCTTGCACACAACCATGCTCTTATCGACGCTTCCATCCGTTCGTTTTTGTAACAAAATTTCCCATTCACCGGCCAACCAAAGCGATCTCGTCAGCTTCTTCGTCATGAACGCTAGTTGGTGCGCCAGTATAATCGGTCCGCCGAAACTCATCCAGTGAGAAACGTTCCGCGGTGCAAAAATAAGTGCGATTTAAAAATAATTTTTTGTGTAATTAATTAACGCGTTAAAGTCTGTAGTTAATTAATCTTAATTAACGCGTTAAAGTCCCGGCCCTAATTTATATTATATATTAGGGCTGTGCAACTATTAGTTGCATCCAAAATGAAAGATTGTGTTTACATAATATATGTGTGTGTTCTGTGTATAATTATTTTGTATATATAAATACACACACATGCATGTATATATTTAAGAAAAATGTGTTATTTATATATAAAATATGTAGAGATGCACCGATTGATCGGCTGGTGACCGGAATCGGCCGGTTTTCACGTGATCGGCGACCGGCCGGTCAGTCTGACATAATCCGATTTTATGCCGGTCAAATGCACTCTGGCGCCGCATGATTAACATCGCGCAACATCAGCATCACACGTGCACACGGACCGCACACATGTAGGAAACCTCGTGAATTACGGCCGTTTCACACCACAAGGTGCAGCGCGTTTTTTGTTTGTTCGGCGTGCATGTTAATCAATGAGTGCATTCACACCGCGAGCCGGAGCGTCGCGTGAGCGTCGAGCAGGAGCGTCGCGTGAGCAACAGTGAAGCGTGGGTTTCGGCGCCGAATCTATTTTTGCTGCGCTCAATTTAAGTGAAAGCACACTTTTGATGGACAAAATAAATATGATTTCATCCAAAAAGTGCCCAAAATGCAAAGAATTTGCATGTCTGGTGTGTTTTAACAAGAACTGAAGTAGGCTAGGCTATGTCAGAAAGAAAATGAAGACTCAAACATATTTATAGAAAATTTACCCATTTAAACTTGTTTTTATTATTATTTCATTGTTTCCCTGCACATGCTCCACTTGTCCTGTTTAGCTTGGATGGACATGTGTCAGATGAGAGAAGAACTGCTTGAGAAATATAACTTGCCATTGATATACAACAAGTGATTGCAATAGGCCTGTGTGTGTGTGTGTGTGTGTGTGTGTGTGTGAGAGAGAGAGAGATAAATATCTTTATACTGCAAGGCTATATTTATTGAAATTTTATTTGTTATTAATATTTATATATTATTTTATTGCCATTACCTGTTTTCATACAGAAGTTTAGTTTGCTAAATATATAAATTTTTTTTTATTGGATATTGGATGTGAAAAGGAAATGGTTCTTCCATAACACTGCACTTTAGATGTGTGAGAATTTTCCACACTAGGAGTCATTTATATAGTTCTATTTTATAGCGATTATCTGTTCAAAAAATGTTCTATGCAAAATGTTCTATTAAAGAGAAGATAGAAAATAAATATGTGTGTGCTGTAAAGTGGTTTGAAAAAATAAAATCGGAATCGGCTAAAATCGGTATCGGCAGGTCAAACTCAAGGAAAAATCGGAATCGGGATCGGCCTAGAAAATTGTAATCGGTGCATCTCTAAAAATATGTATATATTATATACATGATGTATAAATATATAAACACATATACAAGCAAATATTATTTGTATGTGTGTGTGTGTGTGAGTGTGTGTGTGTGTGTCACTCACGTGCCGTCCACTGCTGTGTTCCTGATGCAGCCGTAGAAGGAGTCGGAGGATCCCGGAGCAACAGCTCTTTCTCCTGGAGGAACACCACCGAAGAAGAGCCGGCCCAGAGCCAGAGCTTTCTCTGCAGACGAGCCCAGCTTCAGAACCACCGGGTTCTGCTCGTCCACCAGCACTGAAATCGACCTGGAGATGGAGACACGGAGATGAAGAAACATGGAGAAACATGGAGATGGAGAAACATGGAGAAACATGGAGAAACATTGAGAAACATAGAGATGAAGAAACATGGAGATGGAGAAACATGGAGAAACATGGAGAAACATTGAGAAACATAGAGATGAAGAAACATGGAGAAACATGGAGATGGAGAAACATGGAGAAACATGGAGAAACATTGAGAAACATAGAGATGGAGAAACATGGAGAAACATGGAGAAACATTGAGAAACATAGAGATGGAGAAACATGGAGATGGAGAAACATTGAGAAACATAGAGATGGAGAAACATGGAGAAACATGGAGATGGAGAAACATGGAGAAACATTGAGAAACATAGAGATGGAGAAACATGGAGATGGAGAAACATTGAGAAACATAGAGAAACATAGAGATGGAGAAACATGGAGATGGAGAAACATTGAGAAACATAGAGATGGAGAAACATGGAGAAACATGGAGAAACATTGAGAAACATAGAGATGGAGAAACATGGAGATGGAGAAACATTGAGAAACATAGAGATGGAGAAACATGGAGATGGAGAAACATAGAGATGGAGAAACATGGAGATGGAGAAACATTGAGAAACATAGAGATGGAGAAACATGGAGAAACATGGAGATGGAGAAACATGGAGAAACATTGAGAAACATAGAGATGGAGAAACATGGAGATGGAGAAACATGGAGAAACATAGAGATGGAGAAACATGGAGATGGAGAAACATTGAGAAACATGGAGATGGAGAAACATGGAGAAACATTGAGAAACATAGAGATGGAGAAACATGGAGAAACATTGAGAAACATAGAGATGGAGAAACATGGAGAAACATTGAGAAACATAGAGATGGAGAAACATAGAGATGGAGAAACATGGAGAAACATTGAGAAACATAGAGATGGAGAAACATGGAGAAACATAGAGATGGAGAAACATGGAGATGGAGAAACATGGAGAAACATAGAGATGGAGAAACATGGAGAAACATTGAGAAACATAGAGATGGAGAAACATAGAGATGGAGAAACATGGAGAAACATTGAGAAACATAGAGATGGAGAAACATGGAGAAACATAGAGATGGAGAAACATGGAGATGGAGAAACATGGAGAAACATAGAGATGGAGAAACATGGAGATGGAGAAACATTGAGAAACATGGAGATGGAGAAACATGGAGAAACATTGAGAAACATAGAGATGGAGAAACATGGAGAAACATTGAGAAACATAGAGATGGAGAAACATGGAGATGGAGAAACCAAAGCTCAAGCATGTTCTCTCTAGTAACACTGCTCCTACACACCTTTTGTTCCTCTGCAGTACGAGCGAATGCTCCTGTCCGTCACTGAAGGATCCGTTCTGTGATTGGACGACGGCTTTGTGCACGGCTCCGCCCTCTGCCACGCCCACATGGACCTCCACCAATCCGGACGCGAGCATCACGAGCAGGAACGGCTGAGAGCAGAGCGACAGATTAAACACACACGCACGATTAGGGTTGGGAATCGAAAATTGAATACATGAGGTCAGGAATCGGATACATGTTATAAAATTAAAATATCGATTGCTCGTATCGATTCTTTTGTGTATTTCAATACGACTTTAAAACATTCGAGTGTGAGACACTCTGTGTTCTGTCCTCATGTGTATCAGTGTATCGGACCCGAGCAGCTCTTAAAGGGACAGCACTAATATTCTGTCTCAATAATAACACAACAGAAGACTGAGAACATCCACTCGTTCTTCACTGAATAACTTTTGTAACTATATTTGTAATGTATATTTTATTTATAAAGTGCAGTGCTATTGTACATTTGATTACAGTGTCTGAACCTGAACACCTGAACATCTTAAAACACTGTTTATTTCAATAGTATCTTTGTTCAATTTTTTTATTTTGGAATCGAAATTAGGAATCGATAAGAATCGAAATCAATAAGCAGAATCGAAATCTGAATCGTTTAAATTCAAACGATAGCCAACCCTAGCCAGGATCGGACAGGTTTACAGGCGCACCGAGGGTCGAGTCCTAACCTGTGGCGTCTGTCGGCGCGAGCGCCCCGCGGTTCGGCTGAATCCCGCCAGGAGGATCCCGTGTTCCCGTGTGCTGGAGAAGCTGCTCATGATCTCCGTATGGGAACCCAGGAGAACACCGGGCATCTCCAGAAAACCACTGCCGAACACAGACACGCTGCGGATGGGCTGGAAACACACGCAAACATAACTTTAAAAATCTACAAAACTAAATAATAAATAATAAATAACTAAAACGAATAAATATATCTATACAGTTGCAATAGAAATTATTCAACCCCCCATTGCAAATCAGGTTTACAGACTTTCAGCTGTTTGCAATGAACAAATCAAACAAAAGTAATTGAAATAGCTCAACACAACACATGTTTCAAGTGGTTTCCCCAAATTCAAATGAAAATTCAACTTTTAATAACTTCTTGTTATTTATCACAAAAACAAAAATGAAGGGGGATGGAATAAAAAAAATATAATTTTTTTTGTTTGTATTTTCTGTTTTAAATTTAATTTTGCATGTCTAATTAACTGAAATCATGAAACATACAATTGAAAAAACAATTTATTAAAAGTTGAACAAAAATTGCATGTTTAGGGCTCTATGAAATACGTTTTTCCCCCCGTTTCATCATGGGGCCCTAAATGTCTATATATTTTTTATAACTTGAACTAAAATAACAACAACAAAAAAAAAAAAACTAAAATAAAAAACCTTGCTTTGGCAACTAGCTGTAATAAAATAAAATGTTTTTTTTTTCACGAATGCAAATGTTTTTAATATTTCTCCTTGACTATATTAACTGTACCTTGAGGACGCAGCCTTTCTTCACTCCGTACGCCTCTCTGAGCAGGTCGAAGTTTGTACGAGCGATTTCAACGTTCTTCATACACCCGACAAAAGAGCGAGCGACAACCTGCCTCCTGCGAAGATCCAAACAAGAGTCGCATTTAAAGACAAAGAAGGAATGATCTGAAACATTTAATCAAATGATGCAACTGCAGCATGTCTTGAGAGGCTGGTCTCACCTGATTGGTCGAGAGGCTGGTAATCCACCGATGTAAATGGGGTCGAGGTCTGAGCGATTGAGGTCAGAGGCCAAACCCGGTGACTCCGCCTCCATGACCTCTCTCTCGGACGGGTCATCAGCGGCCATCACTGATAAATGACCTGCGGACAGAGCAGATGTTGACTCATGTTACCCCGCATCCTTCCCTCGCCAAGCCCGAAAATTATACTTCATTTATTTGTTTTGTCCAGAAAGCTTATTTTATTACATTTTGATACAATTTTTTCTATTTTTTAATGCAATTTTTTTGGAGATTAATTTTTTTATTTACCTTTTAGATTTGATCAATAAATAATAAATAAATAGTAATTTTAGCACATTCCTCACATTCTTTCAACTTAAATTCAAAATAACTCACAATTTCATGCAAAACGCTTTTAATTCAGCTCTAAATATCTTACATTGTGTGTCTTTGCCGCCTCTTGTGGAAAATAAATAATAACACATGATATTTCATGCCTCTGGATGGGCTTATATCTCTATATGGAGCAGAGGAGCTGTTCCGCTGGGTCCTAAAGCCAGTTCAGTTCAGTGTGCATTCAGAGACACATGTAGACGTTATAAAAGAATATTTTGTAAAGTATAAGCATTTTTAGTTTGAATTTTGAGCATTTCTATTCGTACTGCAGCATTCCTCACATTCCATTCATTCCTATGGGGGTCAGATTGACCCGTGAGTGGAGGATTTATTACTTTTTTAACACAATAATCCTCAAATCCATAACATTTCTAGTGTGTGTATTCATGGTTCAAGTGCGGCAGAAGTCCTGGAGTCTGGACCCCTCTGATGAACACTAAAATATTTTTAGAGTTAAAATGACCTGAGAGAGAATGATGAGGGTTCAACAACTAATCAATAAGAATGGAGAATAAAACGGCACCTTTGCGCTTGTTCCTCTGCAGGGCGATTCTGTACCAGGATCCGGTGTTGTATGTTCTGTTCGAGGTCATGGTGAGTGCGCCTGAGCCCAGTTCAAAGGTCAGGTGAACCTTGCCTTCCACCAGCTCGACGGATAGAAAGTCTCTCTACAAGCACAGAGGACAAACGTGAGGACGGATTAGCTGAGGTGACGTGACGCTAACGCTAGCAGACAAACGGCTAGCAGTGACAACAGCGTCAATCCACCTGTCACTCAAGTGGCCACGCCCTTAATTATGCAGAACTTTAAGGCTTAATATCATTTAAACGGATGAGTTATATATATAAAAAAAATCTTTTTTGCTTTACTTTGCTGTACGCTATTGTAATCTACAACGCATCACTTTTCAAAGTAACTTTCCCCCGACACCGGAGCCGGGGAGGTTGGCGGGGAGGTTGGTTGCCGGGGAGGTTGGCGGGGGGAGGTTGGCGGGGAGGAGGTTGCCGGGGAGGTTGGCGGGGAGGTTGGCGGGGGGAAGGTTGGCGGGGAGGTTGGCGGGGAGGTTGGCGGGGAGGTTGCCGGGGAGGTTGGCGGGGAGGTTGCCGGGGAGGTTGGCGGGGAGGTTGGCGGGGGGAGGTTGGCGGGGAGGAGGTTGCCGGGGAGGTTGGCGGGGAGGTTGGCGGGGGGAAGGTTGGCGGGGAGGTTGGCGGGGAGGTTGGCGGGGAGGTTGGCGGGGAGGTTGCCGGGGAGGTTGGCGGGGAGGTTGCCGGGGAGGTTGCCGGGGAGGTTGCCGGGGAGGTTGGCGGGGGGAGGTTGGCAAGGGGAGGTTGGCGGGGAGGTTGGCGGGGAGGTTGGCGGGGAGGTTGGCGGGGAGGTTGGCGGGGAGGTGTCCGGGGAGGTTGGCGGGGAGGTTGGCGGGGAGGTTGGCGGGGGGAGGTTGGCGGGGAGGTGTCCGGGGAGGTTGGCGGGGAGGTTGGCGGGGAGGTTGGCGGGGAGGTGTCCGGGGAGGTTGGCGGGGAGGTTGCCGGGGAGGTTGGCGGGGGGAGGTTGGCGGGGAGGTTGGCGGGGAGGTTGGCGGGGAGGTTGGCGGGGAGGTTGGCGGGGAGGTTGGCGGGGAGGTTGGCGGGGAGGTTGGCGGGGAGGTGTCCGGGGAGGTTGGCGGGGGGAGGTTGGCGGGGAGGTTGGCGGGGAGGTTGGCGGGGGGAGGTTGGCGGGGAGGTTGGCGGGGGGAGGTTGGCGGGGAGGTTGGCGGGGAGGTTGCCGGGGAGGTTGGCGGGGAGGTTGCCGGGGAGGTGGCCGGGGAGGTTGGCGGGGAGGTTGGCGGGGAGGTTGCCGGGGAGGTTGGCGGGGAGGTTGGCGGGGAGGTTGGCGGGGGGAGGTTGGCGGGGGGAGGTTGGCGGGGAGGTTGGCGGGGAGGTTGCCGGGGAGGTTGGCGGGGAGGTTGCCGGGGAGGTTGGCGGGGAGGTTGGCGGGGAGGTTGGCGGGGAGGTGGCCGGGGAGGTTGGCGGGGAGGTTGCCGGGGAGGTTGGCGGGGAGGTTGGCGGGGAGGTGGCCGGGGAGGTTGGCGGGGAGGTTGGCGGGGAGGTTGGCGGGGAGGTTGGCGGGGAGGTTGCCGGGGAGGTTGGCGGGGAGGTGGCCGGGGAGGTTGGCGGGGAGGTTGGCGGGGAGGTTGCCGGGGAGGTTGCCGGGGAGGTTGGCGGGGAGGTTGGCGGGGAGGTGGCCGGGGAGGTTGGCGGGGAGGTTGGCGGGGAGGTTGCCGGGGAGGTTGCCGGGGAGGTTGGCGGGGAGGTTGGCGGGGAGGTTGGCGGGGAGGTGGCCGGGGAGGTTGGCGGGGAGGTTGGCGGGGAGGTTGGCGGGGAGGTTGCCGGGGAGGTTGCCGGGGAGGTTGGCGGGGAGGTTGGCGGGGAGGTGGCCGGGGAGGTTGGCGGGGAGGTTGGCGGGGAGGTTGCCGGGGAGGTTGGCGGGGAGGTTGGCGGGGAGGTTGGCGGGGAGGTTGCCGGGGAGGTTGGCGGGGAGGGTCCCGGGGAGGTTGGCGGGGAGGTTGGCGGGGAGGTTGCCGGGGAGGTTGCCGGGGAGGGTCCCGGGGAGGTTGGCGGGGAGGTTGCCGGGGAGGGTCCCGGGGAGGTTGGCGGGGAGGTTGCCGGGGAGGGTCCCGGGGAGGTTGGCGGGGAGGCTGCGCGCGCGGGACGTACCGTGCCGTTGGAGGCGAGGTAAAGCATCAGGCCGTTGGGAGAGAGAGTCCTGAAGAACATGACGACGCTGGTGGACATCGAGCGCAGAGACTTCTGCACCACAGAGAAGCCGCTGCCGTCGAAGTGGAATGAAGTGTCCTCAGTGCGGGGACTGAAACAGGGAATGAGTTCAGAGTTCAGTGTATGTGTGTGTGTGTGTGTGTGTGAGTGTGTGTGTGTGTGTGAGAGTGTGTGTGTGTGTGTGTTTGTGTGTGTGTGTGAGAGAGAGAGAGAGAGAGAGAGAGAGAGAGTGTGTGTGTGTGTGTGTGTGTGAGAGTGTGTGTGTGTGTGTGTGTTTGTGTGTGTGTGTGAGAGAGAGAGAGAGAGAGAGAGAGAGTGTGTGTGTGTGTGTGTGTTTCACCTCATGAAGCAGCCGCCACACTCGCCCTGTCTCTCCGCGTAGTTCCACAAGCCGATGTTGTTCTCGTTGAGCGACGCTTCGCCCATACAGCCTCTGAACTGGGTCGCTCTCACCGCTGGGGGTTTCTGGGAAACACAACACATGTTCACGGGGTCAGAAAGGGGTTATTTTAATGTTCAGTGAGGTTACCTATAGTCTTTACAAAACAAATCATAAATGTGTGTGTGTCAAGTCAAGTCAGCTTTATTTATACAGCGCTTTCCACCACAGTGTTTCAGAGCAGCTTTACAAAGTAATGCAACAAAGTGTGTTTTCATAAGAAAATATTGTCACAGTCCAGCTTAAGTAAGTTCAGTGATGCTTCATTTTTGTTTAAAAAAAGTTATTAATTTAGTTAATTTATATATATAGCCGCTTTGGAGAAAACCGTGATGTCATCGTCCAGCTCAGTTCAGTTCTCATATAATGCTGTCGATGCAGGAGATCTATAATATTGCTGAATATTAAATTCAATGTTAAATCTAATGTCCCCAACTAAGCAAGCAAAGCCAATGGCAACAAAGGTGGAAAAAAGGCAACAGTGTGTAAAGTGTGTGTGTGTGAGTGGATGTGAGTGTGTGTGTGTGTGTGTGTGTGTGAGTGTTTATATTATTATTATACATTTATAAGCGCCTTTCAAGGCACTCAAGGACACCTTACAAAATCCATAAAAGCAATGACATTAAACAATAAAACCAGTACAGCAACAAACATTAAATCACATAAAAGCCTGTGTGTGTGTGTGTGTGTGTGTGTGTGTGTGTGTGCGTGTGTGTGTGTGTGTGTGTGTGTGTGTGTGTGTGCGTGTGTGTGTGTGTGTGTGTTAAAAATGATCAGTTCCTCCCTCATTCTGAGCCTCTGTCTGAAATTATCAGTTTTGATCTGGACTCTGATGATGATGATGATGCGTCTCACCTTCACCAGAGCACCGACAAACACCCGTGTGGATCCGCTGACGTCCATGTGTGTGTGTGTGTGTGTGTGAAGCGTCTCACCTTGACCTGAGCACTGAGTCCCCCGACGAACACCCGTGTGGATCCGCTGATGTCCATGACGGTGGAGGAACCGGACGCTGAGATCTTCACTGCGGGAAGAGGATCCGAGTCCGTCTGCTGGACACTGAGGGTCCCGTGTCTCCCGAACCTGCATCAACACACACACACGCACACACACATCAGTGTTCCTCACTCAAAGAAGAGCTAAAACACCTGAGATCAGCGCTGAGTCACACACACACCGCGTCGCATTGATACGGTGCCACTTGTCGTTGTGGATCTGAACGCCGGGATACTCCAGTCTGGTGTGTCCTGAGCCAGTGTCCCAGAGGAACGACACCTTCCCGTTACGCATTTCCAACGCCATAAAATCCTCCTGATGGGGATTCAAACATTGATGAGACTTTAAACATTGACATATTCATACACACACACTGCATGCATTAATAACTCTGAAACCATAAATGTTGTTAGCCATAAATAAGTGTTTTGTCTGTGATGGGCCGCTTAAAGTAACACAA